>SKCR01027404.1:0-79688 GCA_019454045.1 Zanthoxylum bungeanum
GAACTGAAACCCAAGCTTATACTTGAAACACATTCTGAAAAATAACCTGTCTTGAAAATCTCACCAGTATTGTAACTTGGGGGCGTGATACCTACTTAGCAGGACCTGTATCGCGTAAGTAGGGGAACATGAACGTGAACATGAATAAATATATGGGGTGATCAATTCCCCATGAGGCATCGTGAGCATACATAGAATAGTTATATATGATGAGACGAGACTCTACTGGTGGTTTGAAAATATTTTATTTCTTGTTCCTGTAAATCGTTTACTGTAAAACTTAAATTGAAAATCATGGAAATCATGAATTTGAAAACATATCTTGTGGAAACATAATGTGTAACTTGGCACATAAAGAACATGATATGAAAAATTGTAAAATGATTCATGGAAAACATAAAGTGTAAGCTTGTAAAAGTGGCATATGAAATCCTAAAAATATCAAATAAAACATGCAAATCGTGAATCGAAAACACGTGATTATAAACTGACATGTGTATTGGTTTATGCATACAATGCTCGTACGAAATTCATTATTTATTTTAAAAATAGATTGAGATGAACGTTGTTCGAACGGATTTCCTAACCAGTATTTCTATCATGAGGTCACGTAAATTAAAAAAAGTAACTTCTAAACGTGCGATATGAAAACTTAAATCATAACATGTGGTGTGTACGCAAACTGAAAAATAAAAAGTAACTTGAAAATTGAGACCTGATAACATGACCAAACTAAAAGCATAACTAGAAACATATATATACATGACCTGCAAGTCATTGAACATAAAACATATATTATAATACGTAAAATTGAAATCAGCATACCGTAAATATAATAATTTGAAAACATGAGAAATGGAATAACATTCACTCACTGAACCGACGTTCTAAGGCTTGCGTGCTCAAATGGAACTTGATAGATTCTTCTTCGTAGAATCTATGAAGCATATGTTTAATGATTTGGTTAATACATATGAATACTTACAGTCCTGAACATGCGCGTTAATAATGCATAGGCCTACTGCTAACACGGAAGCTTATGGTGTTATCTGACATCATAGGGCAAGACCTAAAACAAATTTAAATTGGTCTTGGATTTGGCTCTGCGTCGTGATACGCCCAAGGTAAAAGTTGAGACTGAGTTTTTTGATTGGTGCTGTGTCGCGATGCGAGCACGAGTCCATGTCTGATTCATGCCTGCACATTGCGACAATAAGAGAAAAATTCATTCACCTTCAACCATGGCAACATCACCCAAACAAACCATTGTTACCTACACATGATATAGCAACTCTAGCACCTCAAGGGTCACCATAACACCCAATTTCATGTTTCAAACTCATAGCTATAAAATACCCACTCATTGGGTTTCTTATCTCAAATTGTTCCAAATACAAATCATGATAATAAACACCCATCTAGATGTAATCAACACTAAGATTTAACTTTTACATGCAACTTGAACATGAACTAAACTTGGGTTTCATAAGCTCAAATGATAACCCCTAAAAATATGCTTGATTTACTTGATAAATCACTAAGATGAGTTTGGAGAGCTTACTTGCTTAGATTGTTTCAAGAAATGTGAAGAAACACCAAATATTGGCTTGCATTAAGGCTGATAAATAAAGGAAAAAGGAAGAAATATTGGCTTACTTGTTCGTGAGATGGAGAAAAAAAGGAGAAGAGAATAGATCCAATTTATTTTCCACCATAATTTGATGGATATTTTCTCTTATATAAAGAAGTTTCATAAAGCCACATGTCAAAAATTATATTATCCACGTCACTGTACAATGGGCTATGATTAAAGCATAATTTGACGTAGTTGCACATGTAATTAAGGAAAATACGCATCATAAAAGTTGTAGGTCTATAGCTAAGCTTTCCGATGGTACCAAGATTACTAAAAAAGAACATATGTAGCTCAAGTTATGACTGAAATACCAAGGGATATCCATGAATATGATTGAAATAAATGAGTATTAAAACTGTAAAAATTTTACCGAATTTCCGTAAAATAATTTTACGAATACGAACTCATTCATGCATGATTTTATGCCAGATAATACTTCACACATCTAGAAAATGACCACCGTGATCGTGTCGTGGTGACAGGGGTGTTACAAAGATAATATGTTTGAGGTTGAGTTGTTGTAATTAACAATTATTTGTCTATTATTTGTATTTCTTCATTATATGAGTTTGATGGTTTCTATGCATAGAAATGTTATAACGGTTTGCCAGCTAAATGGGTCATTGAACATAATGTTGATTTTATTCCCGTACTTTCTATTCCAAACCGACCGATTCAGATTCAATAATGAATCATTTTAAAGAGTAAGAAATGATGTGATCCTGTATAGGCCACCTAATCAAGTTATTTTGCTTCTTTCACACGTTATTCTTGGCCCATTCAAAAGAGCAAATGAGATCAGCTTTTCAAGCTATTGAAGAACCGTTGTTCTAATGACCATCCAACCATTCGAACAACCAACATATATAGAGGTAATCTCGTTCAAATGAGCTTTTGCAATGTTCGAATGACCAACACATAGGTAATCTCGTTCGAACAAGTTTAGGTATCGTTTGAGCAAGCAAACATGATTTTATTATTTCATACTTTCCTTTTAATTACCTTTTTTTTTTATTAATTATAACAGGTAAGATATTATGTCAGTTCAGTCAGCCCATGTTAATAAATAATTTTGTCATTGGGTTTAGCTTTATTAGGATAGATTAGTGTTTGCCATCTTATAAAAAAGACATTACTTTGTTTACTTCAGCACCCATTCATTTTTACTAATAAAATATTTACTTGAGCAACGTGATAACGTTCATCTCTTTTGTTCTTGACTGAACTTGGACATATCAAAGGTTTATCACCAACCTTTATTTCACTAGACCAAGGATTCGTGAAATGAGTTTCCAACGTGTTTAGTGTTCTTCTTATCACTATGTTCTTGTAGCGGTATTTCATCGAGTCTGAGGCAATCCACTCAATTTGAATTGAGATATTTGGACGCATATTAAATTTTAATCGTATATGCTTAGAAGGTTGAGACCTCTTGAATATAAAAATGTATGATTACACGCCTCTTCTAGAATCATTCATAACTGCATATTCAGAACTCGCAAGCCGAAAAAGCCTTTCTCACTGAAAATAATAATAATAATAATAATAATTCTGAGGTCTTATTTCAGCTAGCATTGCGTTAAACGCAGTCACTATTGAAAAATTTTACGATTTATACCGCAAACTTCAAATGGAACAAAACAGGATTCGATTAAATGTCATCGAAAGAAATTCACGAGTTTCCACAAATACGACACTACTTAAGTTAGAGTCACTAAAAAAACTGTGAGAAAATTCTATTAAGAAACAGTTCAAGCCTCAAAATTTGTACAGCCGAATTTGCTGTAGTGATGCCTCTGCTTCCAAACAAACCTAAAAAGTAAACGCAGAGATATATAAAAGAATTCAGCCTAAGCAATCACATTTGTAGTTTATCAGTCATGGCTGAAAGCAGTGGCTGAACATTAATACCTAATATATTCCTCCGGATAATCAGAGCTTGAACTAGTTGACTGACACTATCTAACTATCAGAAGACTTTAGCCAAATCATATAGCCATTCTGGACATCAAGCGAGTATGATAACTTTGAAAAGATTATTTACCTGCCAGTTGACTATAGAAATGCTATTGAAACATCTTGCGATATTGCTTTTTCTCATGCTCACGTCTATCATGGATCTGTGAAAGTTGAAAAATTAAAAACCCATTTAAACGTAACTATTTATCGCCACATATTATAAGTTCCGTTTCGTCTACTAACCTTCTTCTTAGCAGCAGCAAGTTCCTTCTTTATTCCACCTGAATGAGCCAAATAACAAGTTGGCTAGCTATAAGTAGTTAAAATTTCTGTTTATGTATAAAAACTGACTTGAATAGGCTATTAATACGACTTGAATAGGCTATTAATACATGTGTATTACTCTTCAAATTAACATAAATGATCCACTGTTCTAAACAAAGGGCCTAGGCGTCTGCCTAGTTGCTAGGCAGTGCCTGGCCGTTCCAATTTGCCAGAAAACAGTGGGTTGGCAGATATTTTCTGAAAAATGCAGATCTACGACAAATAGCTCCTCGGATTGGCGCATGGGTGGTGGGCCTGCATCGGCATGAAGGACCGACTCTTGTGTCGATCGGCCACCAGAGGCGGTGGCACGTGGACCACACACACCAGCAGTCTGAAACACCCAAAACCAGCTTCTAAGCCTAATTGAACCCAAATTTCCAAACTCTAAACCTAATTAACCTCAATTTGTCAAATCCTAAACCTAATTTACCTCAATTTGTTAAACCCAAACCCTAATTAATATCAATTGTCATAACATAACCCTAATTGACCTCAATTTGGAAAAAATTCTAATTGAACCTAAATTTGCAAACACAAATCAAAATTTTTAGAATAAAAAAATAAACTGTCTTGTGTCGCCTAGGCCTTCTAGGCGGCGCTCCCCGATCGTACGCCTAGCGCCTAGAGTTTTTTAAAACATTGAAATGAACACTTGAATTGACTATTGATACATCTTTTATAATGTCCAACTCCTATGGTATTAGAAAAGAAATTGACATGTCATATTTTCTGTGTACGTGAGATTGAATTCTAGATGTTAGCACTAGCAATACCCTTGACCTAGTTGAAATCCCAAAATCCAAACGTAAGCTTCCATGACCTCATTCCACGAAAACCATCTGTTACCTATGTTTGACTAGGAGCATGATCAAACTCAGAGATTAAAATAACAGTAGTAATAAAATAGGGAGAATTATTAAAAAAAAAAATTGAGAGAGACAGAGAGAGAGCAAAAAGAGCATATAGATTCCAGATCATCAAAATGTTTAATTTCAAAGCCCGATGTAAGCACTATTATTCCCCCATCTTCAGGACATTGAAGTAAGAATCAAAGCAAAATTTCTAGAACTGGGAGCCATTCTACCATTAATTTTCAGAGTCAAAATTTCTCTCTTACCATCATTTGGCTCCAGTTTTAGTGCCTTCTCGAAGCTTTCAACTGCTGCATCAACATCATTAAGGGCCATGTATGCCTAGCAGAATTTTTTTAAAAATAAAAAAGAAGAAGAAGATTATAAACTAGCTCAGCAGACCCAAAATGCAATGATAGCTAAATTTTAAGATATAGTCAAGAAACTAGTCGGATAAAACAGTATATGACATTTACTAAAAGGTGCCGAAGAACTTCAAATATGTAGAGTGCAAATTAACTTTATACTTTAGGAACATACTGGCATTTAGAAAGAAAACCTTTAAATACAAATTTTGCAAATTTAAAAGATTCCTATAAGTAGCCCGAAAAAAAGAAAGAGCAGCTGCAAAGTTAAAGAATTCACAAAGATTAAAGATAATAATATGCATCTGTGCACTTGTTTATAGATCAGATGACTAAGCACTGACTGAGGATGCCCAGTTCTTGGATTCCTTACAAATCAATGATACTAACCTGACCTTGGCGAAATAAAGCTTTCACATTTTCTCCATCACGCATTGCAAGCTCTGTGTCCAACAATGCACCTTTCAGATCCCCCAGTTTCAGTCTACAGGCCTACAACAAACAGAGAGGATCAATAATCAGAGGAAAATAAGCCAACGAAAGATTAATAATTACGAATAGGCCTAGGCCTAGAAAGAAAAATGAATAAACATGCTGCCCGCAAGGAAAAGCTCCTATAATAACAGTTATAATGATCAGGAATACAAATAATGTGCTTGAGATGAACTTGATCGGCATTAGCTTGGAATGACTACAAGTCCATTTGAACATAGTTTCCGCAAAATGATCTTTTCTATTTTTTAACAATCTGATAAAGGAAAACTCAAAGAAAAAAGGTCCCACATAATTCCTTTTTTCATATTTTCAAGTGGAATAAACTGATAGAACTGAACAACATATTAGGACTTAGCAGAAACCTGTCACAGAGAAGGTCCACAAGGTCACAATTGATAGGGGAGTGTAAAGAGAGAAAATATCTACCGAACAAATTCAACAAACTCTAGTTTAAATAGATCATCTTACTTTCAAAATGAGTCAAACTACAGCAAAAGCAAATGTGAATAGTTATCATGATAAATCATTTCCATAGACTTGCGACAGCATTATAGTATGGCATCTTGATCAAACTTCATTACATGCATCTACATATTTAAGCATATGTATATGTACAAGTATATCTGTATTCATATGTCTACGTATAAGAAAAATATATGTGTGCATATGCATATGTATGTAGGTATTACGCAAAAAATGATGTCCATTTCAGTTGAGAAGCCATGTAGAGACATAGTTACAGATAAAGCACCCGATGATCAAACAGAATCCATCAAACAAGGGAAAAAAAACTTACAGAACTGTTTGTGAATATCAGTGACTTTGTCTTTCTTAAAGCTGAACTCTTCTCTACAAAATCAAAAGGAATAAAAATATGTACAATCAGATATCAGATGTTCCGTTAAACATGTAATACACTGTAAACTACCATAATTGCAATGAAGGCCTTCATCAATTCCATCTTTCTCCCAGCAGATATCCAGATAACGTAGAGCCTTTTGGTACTTCCTAAGAGCCATCTTATAGTCTTGTTTCTGCACATAAACATCAGTGATGAATTAAAAATATTCTTTTTAAAAATGCATGAGACGGTGTATTAGAAAAACAAACAATCAGAACTAATTTCACAAAGAAAGAGATGGTAATGCTAATTCTCTTCCCACCCTTAGAACTTCATTTTCACCAAAGCACTATTTGATGTACCAAATATGTTTAAAACAATTGATCACACCATTACCTTGTAATATTCATTTCCAAAACCCTTAATAGAATCAACAGCATCCATCCACCAAGAAAGCTCATCAGGAGCCTTATCAAGGTCAGCTGGCCAATCAGGATAAGAATCACCATCTTTGAAAAAATTAGATATCCCATCATCAGCACCCTCAGGAATCTCTCCGCAATCTATAATTGTAACATCAGCTATGGGGCAATCATTTTCACCAGTCGTGACATGCTCTATTGTACGAACAACTCCCATTCCTTTAATGACCCTCCCAAAAACAACATGTTTCCCATCTAAGTGTGAAGTGCGAGTTGTAGTGATGAAGAATTGAGACCCATTCGTGTCAGGACCAGCATTAGCCATAGCGAGCATTCCTTTTCTTTCATGTTTCAACTCAAAATTCTCATCTTCAAACTTCAATCCATATATTGATTCTCCACCAGTGCCATCTCCAGCAGAAATATCTCCTCCTTGTATCATAAACCCTTTGATGACACGATGAAAGCGAACTCCCTAAAACAACATAAATGTTATTCAGAGAAAATATAGAAGATAAGCTTAGCAAGCCTCTGAGCAACGTGTGATAGATGATGTTACACAATAATATTCATTGCAAACAATGAACATGCAGCATATTGTATCGAATTCCAGCACAAAAAAATCTTATTGCAAATCTATCACCACATGAGAGTTTTTACACTCCCGAATAAATGATAAATCTTCGATGCTGAGCACATGCTTAAAAACCGATCAGTAATCCAAACATTACCCACAAATTTGAAAAACAATCCATGATCAAAGTCAATCCACCATCAAATTACATGCATTATACATTTCAAAAACCAGCAATACCCTTCATAAATTATCTTCTCAGAAACATCTAAAGTACACTAATTTACCACAATTTGTCCCCTTGACCAAGATTCAAGATCATCAATGTCACTTCATCACCAAACAACTTGAACCCATCATTTCGATAACCAACACAAATTTTAATAAATAAATAAAAAAATACAAACACTCATTTAAATGCATGCCAAAATAGGAAGAAAAAAAATTAGAACCAGGAACCAAACTTTTTCCACAACAAATAATCAAACCAACTTTTAAAACACAACCAAACACACATTCACTAATAAAAAAAATTATACCTTGTAATGAAGATGGGCACCAGTATTAGGCCCAATCCCCTTCTCACCAGTACAGAGAGACCTGAAATTTTCAGCAGTCTTGGGAACGACGTCGTCGTAAAGCTCTACAATAATCCTCCCTTCAAGCTCACCTCCAATGCTTATGTCCAAAAAACACCTTGGCCTTGCCATCTTCTCTCTAAAGATTCTTAAACTTCTCCGTTTTGTTTCTACAAGAAATGAGAAACAAACCCTAATCCCGCTTCTTATTTATAGTTTAAAACAAAGTGGAGGAGCAGAGAGAGGGAGAGAGAGAGAGAGAGTGCTTTGGAGTTCGGTTCTTGTTTGTCGTGTTTTGTCTTAATTTTCTTTTAGGCACTCGTATTTTTTTTAGTCTACCATTTGAAATGGGCATAATCACTTGCGTTCATCTTCTTGTGCGATCCAAATCTTTCAGTATGTTTACATTCAAGGTATGTTCAAACTCTGTTCGAACGATTTTATAGAAAAATGTGCGTTCGACTTGAGTTCCTGTGGCATTCGAACGAAATTGCGAGACTCGGTTATTTTGGATGTGTTTTTGAACCAGTTTTACACAAGGAAAAACATATTTTACCCAACATATATAAACAAATATAGAACCACATTTTTCAACTTTCTTGACGATTCACTTAGAAGACTTATTTGATTTCTCTATCCTCTCTATTTTGGTGAGATTGAGTTTGGTTTGACCATCAATACACAAACACAACCATGACCCAATTTCCTAAGTCTTCAGAGTTCTTTAGGAGGAAGATTGGTAGTCGGAGTTTCGACGTTGCGAATTCACAAGGTTGATCCACTCAGAGACTTCAGAGGTTCCGAAGAAGGCCGCTTGGTGCGGGCTCGAGAAGTTCTTCGAGTTATTATAGTCTAGAGGTATTTGAGGTAATGAAGTTGTCAACATAGGTCTCATACCATCACTATAAGTTTCTCATTATTATGGATTTGGATAGCAGCCTATATACCCGGAGTCGTTTTTCACTCGCAAGAGTTTTCCACTTCATCAATAAAGTTACCGTTGATGATATTTTTTGTTCCTTTCATATATTTGCATCATCTTATAACTGCTTAGATTAAGGATGCTTATTGATTCATACTATAGTCACTCTAATTTTGACATGTCTTAGATTAGAGTAGTTATTTAATTCCGCACATGGTTTGAATCTTAGGACAAATTTTGAATTTTCAATTAGTATCAGAGCTTGACCCTTAACTATGGAGAGAAGTCAACCCTTAAATTATCCCCCGTTCTTTGATGAGACTGAGTTCCTGCATTGGAAGGTTCACATGAGAGCGTGATAAGCGGAAAATATATCAATATTTATCGCCCCTTTTACTTAATATTTTATATAGTTTCTCGGGTATTGTGAATATTTTGATGTGTTTTGTGTTATCTTATAGATAAATAAAATATCGGGACTCGCTGGAATCAAATCGGGGATAAAATGGTGAAAAACGGATGAAAAATGGAAAAATAGGAAATTTACTGTCCACGCGTCGCAACACAAACACACGTCGCGACGCACAAGACCTTTTCGTCGCGGTGCACATCAATTATTCAGCTGCCAACACGCGTCATCTCCGCGTCATCACGTGTGTCATCATGACGTTAGCCAATAATTCAGCCTTCCGACACGCGTCATCACTTACATCATCATGACGTTAGAGTCGCGACGCGTACCGATTTTGGAGCCTATAAATAGAGGCTGATTTCATTTGAATTCTTCATACTTTCTTATGAGGAATTTCCTTATAATACTAAGATAGCAATAAATCTTTCTTTGTTTTACTTAAAAATATGAGTAGGTAACTTCTTTCTGCTGGGATGAAGGTGAAACTTTTATTAATATAATTCAGATTAATCTCTCTTATTTTATAATATATAAATCATCTTAAAACCTGACTTAATGGGATACCGCCTTTATGGTCGGTTGGACTTAATTAAATTAATTTTAACATGACTTAATTGGATACCGCCTTTATGATCAGTTGAAATTAATTAAAAATCTGACTTAATCAAGATATCGCCTATATGATCGGTTGGTAATATAATGCAAATTTATATATTATAATAAGAGAGATATCTATATTTGAAATAATAAAAGTGGATCCATAAACCCTAGTATTTTATTTCATTGTTGTAAATTTTACCTTTTTAATTTTCAAATTTATTTTATAATGTTTCATTTATTTTTGTCTTTAGTAGTCCTAGGTATGTGTTGTAACTAAATACCTTATCTAGGGTTATGATGAATTTCAATACCATAGGTTTATAAGTTGGTTATTTTGTGTCTTGTGTGATATATAAGTTTATTTATTGAGTCTTAATCTTATTGTTTCTTATTAACTGGCCACTAATAAGATTGATTTGGTAAACTTAAAATGAACTTGACGAAGGGATTTTAGGTTTCATCCTTAGACTCAATAGCTCACGATCTCATATTCACCTTAGAGATTTTCTTCCAGGATAGACATATACCTGTCGGGCATGGGTAGCCATAATTAGAACTTAATCTTAATGAATTTGGAGTTTCTTAATTAACATAGACATATAGTTAATTGTGTTACTTTGGGTGTTTGCATCTGACCATCGACTGAGGCTTTTGCATATTTTCATGTTCCAGGTTAATAAACAGATATATTGCACAAACATAAAATAATCACTTTATCTTTAGAAGAATATTGGAAGGATTCACAACCCTGGATAATTTCATAATATTGATTAATTTTTAGAATTTACTTTCACATTGTTTTAAATTACTTGTCTTTAGTTAAAATCATCAACCAAACAACAATCAATTTTTAAATACTTGTAGAAATTGAACTTCAATAAAGTAATAGCTTAGGTATTAAGTCCTCGTGGGATCGATACATGTTCTACTACTTGAACAATACGTGCGCTTGCGTAACGTGTGTGTTTACCACCGATCAAGTTTTTGGTGCCGTTGTTGGGGACTTATTTATCCTTTACTATTAATTTTGGGGTTAGATATTTTACTTGTATCTAATTTATTTTTACTTATTATTTTTGTTTTCTTATGTTTCAGGTTCTCAGACACTACATGAGAAGAAGCAGAAGCTTTGAAATCCGTCCGATTGACCCAGAAATTGAAAGAACTATCAGACAGTTGAGAAGGGAAAGGCGAGAAGTCCAATAAGCACTGATCAACATGAACAATCAATAACCTAAACCTTTGAAAGTTGCACCACAAATTCTCATTCGAGACAGAACAATTCCGATGGTTGACGGCTTCATATCATGCATTGTACTTCCACCATTACCAGTAAATGCATGTGACATCAAAACATGCATTCAGATGATACAACAATCAGTTCAGTTTGGGGGAAGTGCAACTGAAGATCCTAATACCCACATCAGTAACAGCCTAGAAGTTTGTGGCACATTTAATTACAACCGAGCGGCAGAAGAAGCAGTGCGTCTGCCTGTGTTCCCATATTCCTTGAAAGACAGAGCTAAGGCTTGGCTACATTCATTACCAGTATGTTCCATCACAACTTGGAACACTCATACCACCAAATTCCTTGTAAAATACTTTCCCCCAGCCAGAATAGCAAAATTTAGAAATGACATCACTTCCTTTGTGCAACATGACTCAAAATTTCTTTGCGAAGCATGGGAAAACTACAAAGAATTGCTCCGAAAATGTCCTCATCATTAGATTGCAAAGTGGCTTCAAGTCCAAACCTTCTACAATGGGCTTTTTGGATTAATGAGAACCACAATAGATGCTGCTGTTGGAGGAACATTAATGGCAAAAGAAGAAGATCAAGCCTAAGACTTAATTGAAGAAATGGCTAACAACAATTCCTTGTGGCCAACAGAAAGAAGCATGATCCATCGAATATCAGGAATCTACGAAGTAGGAACCAACACAGCTATAAATGCCAAGCTAGATCAGATATATAAATGCTTGGAAACTCTTAGCATGCATGTTAATGCTGGATCCACAAGTTCACAATATGGAGAAGCACCAAAGGTAGAATCTTACAACCAACATGATGAGACTGTGAACTATGTCAGCAATTTCAACAGACATGGAAACAATCCATATTCCAATACCTACAACCCAGGTTGGAGGAATCATCCCAATTTCGCATGGAGCAACACTTCAAGGCAAAGGAACAATCCACCACCAGGATTCCAACAGCAGAATAAAAGCTATGAGTATGAGAAGAAGCCATGAATAGAAGATTTGCTTACATAGATGTTGAAAAAGCAAGAAGCCAAATACGATGCTATGTTTCAAAGCCAATCAGCTTCTATAAAGGAACTGGAAAATTAATTGGGACAACTGGCCAATGCTCAGAGTTACAAACCGCAAGGTACCTTTCCTAGCAACACAGAACCAAATCCAAGGAACAAAGGGAAGAAGCAATGCCAAGCCATCACTTTGAAAAGCGGTACTGAAATCAACAAAAATGTTGGAGTCAAGGCATCTACTGAGGAAGTTCCAAAAGAAAGCAATGAAGCAGATCCACAGATGGAGGAAAAAAAGACAAAAGAAAATGATCGAGAAAGATTTACTCCACCTCCACCTTTTCCACAACGTCTCCAGAAACACAACCTGGACAAGTAATTTGCTCGATTCCTGGAGATCTTCAAAAAGCTACATATCAACATTCCATTTGCAGAAGCGTTGGAACAAATGTCCAGCTATGTCAAATTCATGAAAGATATTCTATCACGAAAGCGAAGATTGGTAGATTACGAGACGGTAGCACTGACAGAAGAATACACCGCCATTATTTAGAGGAAGCTCCCCCAAGGTTGAAGGATCCTGGCAGTTTCACCATCTCTTACGCCATAGAAGAATATTAATTCGGTAAGGCTTTGTGTGATTTAGGTACTAGTATTAACTTGATGCCTTTGTCTATTTACAGGAAATTGCAGATTGGAGAAGCAAAACCCACCTCAGTCACTCTACAACTGGCTGACAGATCACTCACATTTCTGAGAGGGGTAGTGGAAGATGTGCTGGTCAAAGTCGACAAATTTATTTTCCCAGCAGATTTCATTGTCCTTGACATGGAGGAAGACAAAGACATACCCATCATCCTCAGGAGACCATTCTTGGCTACAGGTCGAATCATCATTGATGTATAAAAATGTGAATTAACCATGAGGGTACAGGACCAAGAAGTAATATTCAATTTTTTCAAAGCCATGAAATTCCCGAATGACGAAAAGGAGGAGGAATGTTTCAGACTTGATGTAATAGATAGTATTATCCAGAATACAGATGCAATGTAACTTTCCACTGACAAACTTGAAGCATGCATCACCAACATGACTGACATAGAATTAGATGATGATCTTCTGGAATGCATCAACTATCTTGATGGAGCCTCTCGCTTTAGAGCGACACCATATGTGGAAAGCTTGAAACTACCGAAAAATGAGCGAATAAAGCCCTGTATTGAAGAACCACCGCAGTTGGAACTAAAGTCACTTTCGAACCATCTCAGGTATGCATACTTGGAAAAATCTTCTGATTTACCTGTGATTATTTCTTCATCACTAACATGGGTGCATGAAGATAAGTTATTGAGAGTGCTACACGAGCATAAGAAAGCTATTGGCTGGACTATAGAAGACATTCGAGGCATTAGTCCATCATTTTACATGCACAAAATCTTGATGAACGACGAGTATAAATCCACAGTGGAGCATCAATGGAGACTAAATCTAATCATGAAGGAAGTCGTAAAGAAAGAAATCATCAAATGGTTGGACACATGCATCATCTACCCTATCTCTGATAGCTCTTGCGTGAGTCCTATCCAATGTGTACCCAAGAAAGGAGGAATGACTGTGGTCACAAATGAAAAGAACGAGATGATTCCAATAATGACAGTGACTGGATGGAGAGTATGCATGGACTACATGAAGCTGAACAAAGTAACACGAAAAGATCATTTCCCACTACCATTCACTAACCAGATGCTAGACAGATTGGCGGGACATGAATTCTATTATTTTCTAGACGGATACTCAGGATACAATCAAATTGTCATCGCCCCAGAAGATCAGGAGAAAACTACTTTTACATGCCCGTATGGTGCTTTTGCTTTTCGCAGGATGCCATTTGAACTCTGTAATGCTCCTGCCACATTTCAACATTGCATGATGGCCATCTTTTCAGACATGATAGAACAAAGCATGGAAGTCTTCATGGATGACTTCTCAGTATTTGGAGACTCGTTCGACCACTGCTTGCAAAATCTGGAAAAGTGCTACAAAGATATGAAGATACCAACTTGATACTCAACTGGGAGAAATGCCACTTCATGGTGCAGGAAGGAATTGTCCTTGGACATCGAATCTCACAGAAGGGAATCGAGGTAGAGAAAGTAAAAATTGAGACGATAGAAAAACTACCTCCACCATCATCAGTCAAAGGGATTTGAAGTTTTCTTTTACATGCAGGATTTTACTGGTGATTCATTAAAGGCTTCTCCAAGATTGCTAAACCATTATGCAATCTGTTGGAGAAAGACGTACCGTTCCACTTCACCAAATAATGTCACCATGCTTTCGAGATCTTGAAAAAAAGTTGATTTCTACCCCTATCATAGTAGCACCAGACTGGACGCTTCCATTTGAAGTGATGTGTGATGCTAGTGATTTTGCTGTAGGTGCAAACACAAAGCAAAAGTTTTTCACACCATCTACTACGCCAGCAAAACTTTGAATGAAGCACAACTCAACTACACAACAACTGAAAAGAAGTTGCTCGCAGTTGTGTTTGCTTTTGATAAATTTCGCTCCTATTTGTTTGGTCCCTAAGTAGTGGTCTACACAAATTATTCAGTAATCAAATACCTGATAGCGAAGAAAGATGCCAAGCCCAAATTAATCCGTTGGGTGCTTCTACTGTAAGAATTTGACGTGGAGATCCAAGACAGGAAGAGGACAGAAAATCAAGTGGAAGATCATCTGTCGAGGCTCGAAAATGGAGGTACAACTGGCAATGAACTGACAATCAAAGAAACTTTTCCAGATGAACAGATGTTTGCCATCAAGCAATAGGAAGTTCCATGGTATGCTGACTATGTAAACTACATAGTATCGGGGAAATGGCTGTTTGAATAGACACATCAGCAACAGAAGAAATTCTTCAAAGAAGTCAAGCACTATGTCTGGGATGAGCCGTACTTGTTCAAATGTTGTGCAGATCAGTTATTAAGGCATTGTGTACCACATGAGGAGATCAATAGTGTCTTACAACATTATCATTCATCACTATACGACAGACACTTCAGCAGAGATAAAACTGCAGCCAAAGTCCTACACTTAGGTTTGTTATGGCCCACTTTATTTAAATATGATCACTTATTCGTTCTTCAATGTGATAAGTGCCAGAGAACGGGAAATATTTCGAGGAGAAAGGAAGGACCTCTTCAAAGCTTTCTCGAAGTGGAGATATTTAAAGTATAGGGGATTGACTTTATGAGACCCTTTGTTCCATCATATGGAAACCTGTATATTCTGGTTGCAGTAGACTACGTCTCCAAATGGGTTGAAGCAACAACACTGCCATCAAGTGACTCCAAAGTGGTGTTAAAATTCCTCAAAAAGAATATTTTCACTCGCTTCAGAACACCTCGAGCGATCATCAGTGATGATGTCACACACTTCTGCAACAGATACCTTTATGCACTCGTATCCAAATACGGAGTTACTCATAAAATTGCCACTGCTTACCATCTGCAGTCAAGTGGGCAAGTTGAAGTTTCAGATAGAGAAATCAAAAGAATCTTGGAAAGAACCGTTGGGTCAACAAGGAAGGACTAGTCTACAAAATTGGATGACGTATTCTGGGCTTATCGGACAACTTACAAGACACTCATTGGAATGTCCCCATATCGAATGGTGTTTGGGAAAGCATGCCATCTGCCGGTGGAGCTCGAACATAAAGCGTACTGGGTACTGAAGAAGCTAAATTTTGATCTACAAGAAGCATGAGAGAAACGTCTCCACTAACTTAATGAATTGGAAGAATTTCACCTTCATGCTTATGAGAATGCCAAACTGAACAAAAAAAAGACCAAGAAGTGGCATGATCAGAAAATAGTGCGCATACAACTGGAACTAGGGCAACAGGTATTGTTATATAACTCAAGGTTGAAACTTTTCCCTGGAAAGCTGAAATCACGGCGGCCAGGTCCATTTGTGATCACCTAAGTGTTACCATATGGAGTCGTTGAGCTACATGACCCCAACTCGAACAACACATTCAGGATCAATAGCCAACGTGTCAAGCACTATTGGGGAGAATCATTTGAGCGACAAAAATAGAGTCTCACACTTGCTGATCCAGCCTAACGTTTGGGCAGTCATGTCTAGCTGACGACGTTAAATTTAGCGCTAGCAGAGAGACAACCCATGTAATTTGTATATATATTAAGTTTTTGTGTGTTTTATTTTTGTAGGAAAAGTCACAGACAAGATGGAAGACGTTCTCGCAAAACTTCAAAAGCATTTTCCTTCTCTCCCTCAAAACTCTCTGATGAAAGTCTACAAAACGCCCATTGAAAGAATGAGACTTATGATGATCCAAGGTATTCCTAGTGATTTTCGTTTAATAATTGAAGCACGAGTCTGATTGGTAGGTGAGTCATCTGACTCTTTTATTTCATTTCTGCCTGGTTTAGGAAAAAAACACATATGCTAAAAAAAGAAGAGCTAAACGATATGTGTTTGCTATAAATGTGCACGCTGTACATGCAATACTCGTTGTCGTTCTTTAGGAATTGTGTCTGATAATTGCGAAGATAAAATAAAATTCATTAGGGATGACATTAGTAAGAAGTCTTTAGATGACATATCATTGACTCTTGAGACGCATCCCAGTGGATATGTGTATCACACAATTCACAATTTACATACACCGTTTCAAAAAGAAAGACAACAATTAAGTCTCGGGAATCTGACTTTAAAAGACCCTGTTTGTCAATTTATAAGAAAATTCGATGGGAAACTTATCATTGACACATAGATGTCATTCAAGCCGTTACTACCTGTACATAATTTTGATTTCTGTCTTTAACAAATAATTGTGATTTATTTTATTATTTTCTTTTATTTTCACCGACATGATCCAGACTTTTTGACTTTCACGATTTAATTTAATGTTCAGCTAATAATTGTCATTTGGCAAGTACTAGTACAATTATTACTCACCCTTTTCAGGATCTATAAATCCAACTCGTCATTGCTCTCTTCAACACATCCAGATTTGAGAGAGTAATATATATATAAAAATGGAAGCTACTTCAAGAAGATGAGTTGTTAACATCTGTGTGTTTTACGGTACTAGTTCTGGTTCTAAACCAGAATTCGCTGAAGCAGCAAAAGAGTTGGGTAGAGTCATAGCTGAGAGAAATATGCACTTAGTATATGGCGGTGGCAATCTTGGACTGATGGGTTACATTTCAAGGGCCGTAAAGGAAGGAGGTAGTCAAGTTTTGAGAATCCTCCCAAAACCTTTGGCGGACGCAAATCTTATCGGACAATCAAACAAAGAGGAATGCATCATGCCAATTATGTCCGAACGACTTGTTGAAATGATAAACCGTGCTGATGCTTTTATTGCTTTGCCATGTGGCTTGGGCACGATGGAGGAAATTTTTACAGTGCTATCTTGGGCGAACTTGAACATACATTAGAAATCAATTGGACTGTTTAATGTTGATGGATTTTTTGACTTTCTTTTTGCGTTTCTTGAAGATACCCGTATAAATGGATTCCTTTCAAAACCCATAAAAGATATCCTCTTCACTGTCAGAATAGCAAATGATTTAATTGACCAACTCTTAGCATTTAAACCACAAATTGACCATATCCTTTCCAAGATAAACTGGTCTGATAATGATCATGGTAAAAAGCGTCGGATAAATCTGAGCCTTAATCTTTAATTTTCTTTTTATATGTAGAATTTCGCGCTAACCAAGTACTATCTTCTAAACTTTTCTTATTCTTTTTAGACATTGGGGGCAATGTCTCAATTAGGTTCGAGGGAGGGGAATAGTTGACTAGTATCTCGTTTTTATTTTTCTTTGTGTTGTTTTTAGTAAAAAATTCAAAAAAAAATTAATTTTTATATTTTCTTAACTTGACTAACCAGGTGGAATTATATTTGAGATAGCTGTGTAAAGAATTTCTACTCCTGAGACGTATCTCAGCCTAATTCGTAACAAGTTAGTTTTTTTTTATTTCATTTTGAATTATTTAAATTCGTGAATTCTCCATATTATTGACTTAAATTTAAACTTCATATGCTCATTTGACAAGTATTATCAACATGCATGGTAACATCCAGACATGGGTCGTAAGTGAAAAATTTGTAATATTCAGTGCTCTAGTTTATTGGAAGAAGCATCTGAAAGCGATGGAATTAAAAAAAATTTGTGTATATAAATAATTAACCATGCTTTTACTTAGTAACCAGACGTCTTGCCTCAGTAAGCAGTGATTGTTCGCGTCAAATGATAAAATCCTGAGTTAATAATAATAAAGTTTCTACTTAGTAACCGGACGTCTTGCCTCAGTAAGCAGTGACTGTTCGTGTCAAATGGTAGAACTCTTAACATCTGAGATCCGAGTAATTAAGTCCGTAGAGGTGTTTTAACACCTAGTGCCCTAAAGCTAACTGGTTTGGGAGTCACTAGCCCAAAGTTCGCTATAAGGATTAAAGATGTTATATTAAAAATAAAAAAATAAAAATCCATTGCCAAAAAAGGTTGAATTCTGATATAACTTTAGGATAAAAATATTACTCTCATTTCAACTACACTTATGAATATTGTGGGCAATGTGAATTGATTAATACCTTGGTGGTTGTGTATATGTAGAATGGTAAAAATAATCAGAGATTTACTTATTTAGTAATTTAGAACGAAAGAAAACAACTATTAATTTGGATAAGAATTTCACTTGTTTAGTCACTAACTTGTTTTGTGTGTTTAATTGTACATTTGATTGATGTTTGTGGGTATCGTCGCTGTAAGCCCTCACGAGACTACAAATCGTCCACTAGGGACACCTAGGAGTTTAAAGGCTTGTTGCATACGCTAAATGCAACCGCGAACCCTACGAAAGTGGCTTTGATTAATTTTATTTTAAGTTGTTTATTGCATTTTATTTTGTTGTTTTGCTCGAACACTAGCAATATATTAGGTTTGAGGGTGTGATAAGCGGAAAATATATCAATATTTATCGCCTATTTTTACTTAATATTTTATCGGGTATTGTGAATATTTTGATGTGTTTTGTGTTATTTTATAGATAAATAAAATATCGGGACTCGCTGGAATCAAATCGGGACTAAAACGGCGAAAAACGGATGAAAATGGCAGAATGAGAAATTTACTGTCCACGCGTCGCGATGCGAACATGTGTTGCGACGCGCAAGACCTTTGAGTCACGACGTGCATCAATTATTCAACTAACGACACGCGTCATCATGTTTGTCATTATCGCGTCATCATGACGTCAGCCAATAATTCAGTCAGCCGACACGCGTCATCACTTACATCATCATGACGTCAGAGTCGCGACGCACACCGATTTTGGAGCCTATAAATAGAGGCTGATTTCATTTGAATTCTTTATACTTTCTTCTGGGGAGTTTCCTTAGAATACTAAGAAGAGAGTACCTGATTTGTTTAATTTCAGTTTTCTTGTATTTAATTTTTATTTTAAGCAATAAATCTTTATTTGTTTTACTTAAAAACATGAGTAGGTAACTTCTTTCTGCTGGGGTGAAGGTGAAACTTTTATTATTATAATTTATATTAATCTCCCTGATTTTATAATATATAAATCATCTTAAAACCTGACTTAATGAGATACCGCCTTTATGGCCGATTGGACTTAATTAAATTAATTTTAACTTGACTTAATTGGATACCGCCTTTATGGTTAGTTGAAATTAATTAAAAATCTGACTTAATCAGGATACCGCCTATATGGTCGGTTAGTAATATAATGCAAATTTATACATTATAATAAGAGAGATTTCTAGATTTAAAATAATAAAAGTGGATCCCTAAACCCCGGTATTTTATTTCATTATTGTAAATTTTACCTTTTTAATTTTCAAATTTATTTTATAATATTTTATTTATTTTTGTCTTTAGTAGTCCTAGGTATGTGTTGTAACTAAAAATCTTATCTAGGGTTGTGATGAATTTCAATACCATAGGTTTATAAGTTGGTTATTTTGTGTCTTGTGTGATGTATAAGTTTATTTATTGAGTCTTAATCTTAATGCTTCTTATTAACTGGCCACTAATAAGATTGATTTGGTAAACTTAAAATGAACTTGACGAAGGGATTTTAGGTTTCAGCCTTAGACTCAACAGCTCACGATCTAACATTCACCTTAGAGATTTATTTCCAGGATAGACATATACCTATTGGGCGTGGATAGCCATAATTGGAACTTAATCTTAATAAATTTGGAGTTTCTTAATTAACATAGACATAAAGTTAATTGGGTTACTTTGGGCGTTTGCATCTGACCACCGACAAAGGTTTTTGCATATTTTCTTGTTCCAGGTTAATAAACCGATATATTGCACAAACATAAGATAATCACTTTATCTTTAGAAGAATATTGGAAGGATTCCCAACCCTGGATAGTTTCATAATATTGATTACTTTTTGGAATTTACTTTCGCATTGTTTTAAATTACTTGTCTTTAGTTAAAATCACCAACCAAACAACAATCAATTTTTAGATACTTGTAGAAATTTAACTTCAATAAATTAATAGCTTAGGTATTAAGTCCTCGTGGGATTGATACATTTTATACTACTTGAACGATACGTACGCTTGCGTAACATGTGTGTTTACCACCGATCAGAGCGTTCCTTAAGTCCCTAGATGAGAGGGTCTGGATGTCAGTAGAGTACATGTTGAAACCTCATGTGGTTATGGTTGATGAAGTCTCTTCCCTTAAAGATAAACTAACATGGACTAAGGAGGAGATTGATGCTAGCAATAGGAACGTCAAAGCCATTAATGTCATTCATGCTGCTGATTGGTCCACAGAGTTTAGGAGAATTTATATGTGTGAGATAGCGAAGGATGCATGAGACATCCTTCAGACTGTTCATGAGGGCATATCGTCTGTTAAAAATAATAGACTCCTAGAGCTTGCTACTAGGTTTAAAGTCGCCAGGATGAAAGATGATGAAACATTTGACGAATTTTACACCGAGATTAATGATATTGTTAAATCCAACTTTAACCTAGGCAAAACTATTCATACAAATAGAATAGTTAGGAAAATCCTTATATCTTTACCTGAACGGTTTTTACCGAAGATCACAGCCATTGAGGAAAATAATGACTTATATAACCTTAAACTAGAAGATCTCATAGGAAAACTTCAGTTTTATTAGAGAAAACTTCATGGATATATATATCCCAAGACCATAGTGATGAAGATCGCAAAGGAAGTTAGATATGATTCATCTGGTGATGATGAGGATGATGTGCTCACAGATGCTGATATGGCAATGTTCATGAAAAATTTCAAGAAATTTCTTAATATGAAGAAGAGTGGTTGTAGCACCGATAGAGATAGTGATGACAAACCTAGATATATTAGTCGTAGTATGAGGGAGTCTAGAGAGGACAATGATAGCAAATCTCACGCTATCCAATGCCATGAATGTGAAGGGTTTGGGCATATAAGATATGAATATCCCACATACTTAAAGTCTAAGGGCAAGAAAGTTATGGCAGCCTCACTTAGTGATTCAGAAGATGACTATACTTTAGTTGAGTCTCCTAAGAATAAGAGCGATTTTATTACATTTACTACTAATGTTACATGTGAGAGAGAGAGGATAACATTAATGATATGGATGCTGGTTCAGAATTCTCTCATGATGACTTTGTGAATGAGGATGATCTTCAGGTAGCGTACACTGAACTATTTAATGAAAGCTTAGCTATCAAGAAGACGAATATTGAAGTCAGTAAGAGGCTAAAGAAAATTGAGCTAGAAAATAATGAAGTTCAAGAGAAGCTTGACATGAGCCTTTTAGTTATTGATGTCCTTGAGGAGATGAATAAAAGACTAGTTGATAGTGTTGTAGTATGGTCGAATCGGTGTCCTGCACAGTGGAAGTGGGTCTAACCCAAGGATATCGAGGATAATTGAATTTTAAAATATTTTAATGAAAACTATATTCCGATATGAGTCTGTAGAAAAAAGGGGGAGTAAATCAGAGTCCGGAAACTCCAAAACGGAGAAAATAAAGTTTTAGTGTTCATCAGCCCTCAGAGTCGCGGCCTAGAGCCTTGGGAGTCGAGATGCTCTAAAGTGCGAGAGCAATTATGAGAGTTGAACGTCTTGGCATCACGACGCGAAAGAGTGTGAGTTGTGACGCTGCTAGGTCTGATGCTTAGTGTTGTGATGCTGGAAGGTCAGTGTCGCGACTCTCCCATAGGTAGTGAGTAATTTCAACCTTCAAATCAATCCTAAACACTTCTAATTTTATCCTATCATTTCAATACACCTTAAAACCAATTTTAACATCAAAACCAACCAAAACACATGTTATACAACTAACATACAAGTATTCTAAATACATATATGCATTTGTTTGGATCAAAACACAAACCAATTTAGAATCCCACTATGATATGTCTCATGAACAATTCTAGTTCACCCAAATGTGGTCAAGTGATTCTAGAATGGTAGCCATAGCTCTAAGCTGTAATCTAGAGTTCCAAACTCTTATTAATTGTCTCATGTCCAACATGAACATATTTGACCTAATTAACAAGCATATTATGTTTATATTTCCAAATCATTCTAACACAATTTATTAGCCTTATTTCAACTTTAAGCTATGTAATCATTCATCTAATACATAATTCATCACTATATGTCTCCCTAATGAACACTCACTAATGAAGAACATAGCTTAAGAGAAGTTCAAACTTACATAGTAAGCTTGATGCAAAGATCCAATCTCATTCTCTTTGTTGAAATGGTTGGAGAACTTCCAAGGTTTGCAAGCTTGACTCCAAGATCCAATCTTGATTCCAATTCTAGCAAGCTTCACTTTAAGATCCAATCTTGATTTCTTCTAGATGAAATATTATAGAGATCTCACAAAACTTCTCTAAACACTTCTCTAACTTAGGCTAATTTCTCCAATAATTGCTTGTATTTAGCTTTCTCAAGCTTAAAACCTTCATAAAGCTTGCTATTTATAGCAAAACTTAGGCAAGTTTTAATTAATAAAATATCTAATCAATTTTTATGTGGGCTTAATCTAATTTGTCCAAATATGTATAATTAGGTGTGACTAATCACTTTTGTCTACCGCTTTGATTTAATCCATTTAAATCAAGACAAAGATTAGAAAATTGATTAGTTCAATGTTTGCCACTTTGATTTAAGGGTTTCTTTTTCAATTTCTTCATAATTATAAGCTTTCGAAACACAAAAACATAAGAGACTTGAGAGGAAAAAGAAAAGAAACCAAGAAGGAAGTGAAGAAAACTTACAAATTAGTAAGTAATTTCAACTTTTCTTTAGAAGGAAAAATGTTTCTTTTGTTCTTGGCTGCAACATATGTTGTTCTCTTGTTTCTCTACTCTCTTTTGTTTGTGTTATGAAGTTTGGAAGCTTGAATGATATATGTATGTATGTATATAAACAAAGTTGGCTTATTAATGGTTAATAAGTACACTTTTAGTCGTTAGATGACTTGAATGCCATTCTAGAGTTGTTAGGCGACTCAAAGATGACCTAGAATTGTTATTGAGTTGTTTCATAATGGTGAGACTTGATTGGTGTTGTAGATATTGGATTAAAGTGTTGGATTGTGTTAATTTTGGTTAATTTGATTAATTGAGAAATTATGGTTTCTAACCAAAATTGTGGCTTTTCATACATATATTGTATTTTGATGTTTATAAGATATACAAATCGGTTTGGAATTGATTGGAAATCATCTAAATTTGTTTTGACAAGATTGGACCATATGATCAAAATACAAAGTTTGTGGGTTTTTCGGCAATTTCAATAAAATATGATTTTTCGACTTCTTAATGTATTTTGACATGTAGAAATCATTTTGGTTGTGATTTGAAATCACCTAATTATGTATTTGACAAACTAGGACTAAAATGATCAAAATTTTAAATTTTGGGGATTTTTGGTAATTATTGAAAAATCAGGAATTTTTTTTTCAGAATTCTGTTTTTCATGTATATTTGATGTACAAATCATTTTGGTTGTGATTGGAAATCACCTAAGCTTGTTTTGAACAACTTAGGACTAAAATGATGAAAATGGAAAGTTTTGGGGTTGTATGGTAATTTACTGAAATTCTGATTTTTGGGTTAAAAGTTATGTTTTTGAGCATTGAGTGATTAAAATAAATAAGTTTATTTTAATTACCCAAGAAAAATTAAAGAAATCAGAAAATTTGATTTTCCCGCATTTCGCTGCGTAACCCGGGTATTTTGCCCAAAATCCCAACAATATTATGCTCTTGTAAAAGAAAAAATAGTTTAAATGAGTTTCAAGTGCAAAAGAGCCAAATGGGCCAAATTCAAAAGATAAGGGAACAAATCTTTCACTCGAAATTTTTTTATTTAAGAGCTCATATTTAGGGGGAGAATATTATAGCATGCAACCAATGTTACTTATTTTTAGGTCCTAGTGACGCTGGGTTTAAACACATATTTTGTGGACTTGGTGTGACATGAGATGAGATTTCTTTGGCCATGTCCTGCTCATAAAATAAGGTTTTAAGCATTGACTCGTTATGCACTTATTTTTTCATGTAAGTGTTTGCTATACTTTGGTGTTTATGTCATATGCGCGTGTGTGCTATTGAGCATGATAAAAAAATATTTCATATTATCTCATGTTATAAACAACTGAGTACTGATTGAGTATCATTGTACTTGTTTGAAGTACCGTTTTGAGTCGTTTTTGACTTGTTTTTGACTTTTTTAACTCATTGTGTGTACTTCATGTCATCACATACCTTTTTTTTTGCATGGCATATTTCTAAGTTTTTTTTACTTCCTGTGTGTTCGGTTTGCTAACTGAGTATGGTTGTTAGTGAGGGGGGCGTAAGTTAAGCTTACATATTCTCTTGCATGTGTCTTTTAATTGTGATATCTTGATATATTTGTTGACATGTTATTTTTACCCATTGTCATTTCGTGACAATTTATTTGTTTATTTTTAAATGCATGAGATTATTATTTCTTCTTTTAAGGGGTAGTAGGATTAAAGAATAGTAAGATATATATTTTTAAATACATGAGACTATTCTTTCGTCGTTTGTCTACTCTTTATATTCCTTATGCTTTTCACGATATATTGTTGTTTTTGGATGTTTCAGGTAAGAAGATTAGTTATTGTGGTGTCATCGACTTCAAGACTACTTGGTTAGGCATTAGATCGAGTCATATTGTAATAAGTCATTATCTTGATGGTTGGCAGTTGGCTATTTTATTTTTGAGTCTTTTACCATAGTTTTTGTATTAGGTAGTGGTTTTATCACAGAATGCCAAAGTGGGAGATTGTTAGTTTCATTTTTGTTGGAAAAGTCCATAACAAAATAAGTTCAATTGAGTTGTAATGAGTCTTAAAGATCTCAGACCAATTGGACTAGTATTTGGTAGACCGTGCATGAAGATTGCAAATATGCGTTAGTGCTGCATTCATGTTTGCGTCTGAATGAGTGGCATTCGTGTTATGTTATTGTTTGAGTTCAAACAAAACTTGACAGTAGCTTTCAGTGCGACATGCGTTTATCTTCCCGTGCGGACGAAACCTTCCAGTGTGTTTGCGTTCAACGTGCATTTGAAACTGCGTTAGAATGAGTTTATGGAATAGTTCGAGTTCGACTTGCATTTTTGTAACGTTCAAACGAAATTACGGGAGTTGATTATTTTAGACGCGTTTTTGAGCCAATTTTAAACAAGGAAAAGCCTACATTTACCCTACATATATAAACAAACATAGAACCACCTTATCAGTTGTTGACATTATTCTAAACTATAAGTTTATTTGTTTTCAACCTTCCTAACAATTCACCTAGAGGAGTTCTTTGATTTCCATGTCTTCTCTCTTTTGGTGAGATTAAGTTTTTTTTACCATTAAAACGGAAACACAACCCTAACCCAATTTTCTAAGCCTTCAGAGTTCTTTAGGAGGAAGATTGGCAGTCGAAGTTCTGGCGTTGCGAGTTCGCAAGGTTGATCCACTCAGATTCTTCAGAGATTCTGAAGAAGACTGCTTGGTACGAGCTCAGGGAGTTCTTTGAGTTATTATAGTCTAGAGGTATTTGAGTCGGTGAAGTTATCACCATAGGTCGTATACCATCACTGTAAGTTTTCTCATTATAGTGGATTTGGCTGGTAGCCTATATACCCGGAGTGGTTTTTTACTCGCAAGAGTTTTCCACTTGGTTAACAAAATTACTGGTATTGATATTTTTTATTGCTTTCATGTATTTACATTATCCTATAACTGCTTAGATTAAGGGTGCTTGTTGATTCATACAATAGGCGCTCTAACTTTGACCTGTCTTAGACTATAGTAGTTGTTTAATTCTGCATAGGGTCAGAACCTTAGGACAAATTTTAAATTTTCACCATTATTTTCTAATCTTTTATGGTGATAGAGTTATGGCAATTTTCTTGTTCGAAAGAGCAGTATTAGAGGGTTTAGTAATAGTTCATTTATTATTGTATATTGGGAGATATACGTCGAAATTTCCTTAAGCACCAACTAGTATTGTGGTGTTCTGTAATTGCTCATTTACCGTTGTATCGTGGGAGATAGAAGCCGAAATTTCCTCTAACATCAACGATGAGAGGCGAATATATTTTAAGGACATCGTGTGATACACGAGTCTCGGTTTAAAATAATTTACTTTCGGTTAAAGTTCTTACTCTCTTATTCAATTGTTGTTATTTTATATTATCTCTAATTTATTATACCTTATTCGTACTTCATGTTGGTAAATATGTGTCATTAAATGAAAATAACATGCATACTAATCTTAATCAATCCAAATTTAATATAAACCATAAACATAGTAAGAAAAACCTAGAAAATATAGAAGATAATGAAAAACTTGGTCCAATTCGAGTTGCCTCTGTCCTTAAGAACTTATTAGCTCCGTCTTGGTGCTTTACAGATGGTTTTGTGGCTAATGTTCTCCTAGGATTACTTGGATGCTTCTTGTAGAAGGGGCACTCCTTTAACAAGAACTTGAACAAAGAAATGGAGGAAACTCTCTTTTAAAAATGACTCTTTAATACTATGGAAGACTTATATGCTTTCCTATATCTTATAAGAATGGACCCAAAGCCATTTTAAATAGGCATGGAAGGGTGTCTTTGAGGGTACCCTTTGGTTTAAGGTGTAACCCTCCTAAGGGTTATACCCATTACCTTATGCATTTTGAGACCTAGAGGCTCATCCTACTAATTTACTGGACATGTCCCTTCATCTTTGTGCCTTTCCCATAATGCAATACTTAAGGGACATGTCTCTCATACTTATACTACAAATATTTAGAGAATTACAATAATCCCCCACAATTCTCTAAATATTAATGCAGACACTTAAGAGAGTTTCCATGAAATAAAGCTGCATCAAAATAGGTAGCTTTCGCCTTGAACTTTTCCTAGTGAATGACAATCAGATTTACTTGGCAAACTAGTGACCCATAGTCTTGAAGTGTTCTACTGTTGGTGTAAACCAAGACAATTTCCAACACATAGCTTCACTTCAATCATTTGCCATTCTACGGTTGTGTTCTTTTCGGCCATGAACATTGGTCCTGGATTCATCAAGTACTTTAGGGAATTCAGCCTGTAAAAGTCTCATAGAAGTGGCCTCACTTCTTACTTGAAATAAATGATCTACTATAAAGAGGTAATCGGCCTTAACCCCCATTAAGACTATTCTCATAATATAATGACCATTAAAAGCCTTTAGCTTATCCTAACCTTGACAGACAGTACTCTGCGTCATTACATGAATGGGAAAGAGTATAAAACTCTACAGTGCTTATTTTGAATTGCACAAAGTTTCTGTTGTCCCTTTTGAACCTAGATCTTGGGATCTCCAGTCAGCTAGGTTGGGTTTCTACAGTGATAATTCTTAATCTATAAGCTTCAAGCCCATTCTCCTCGATGACTTCTCAACTTACTTTCTAGGTAAACCTTTAGTAAGTGGATCCGCTGGGTTTTCCTTCCATTTGACATAATCTATCGAAATTATGCCACTTCAGAGCAATTGTCATATGGTATTATGTCTACGACGTATGTGTTGAGACTTGCCATTATTCATTGTATTTTGGGCTCTCCCAATAGCTGATTGACTATCACAATGTATACTTATCGCTGACACTGGTTTGGGCCAATTTGGAATATTCTTTAGGAAATTTCGAAGTCATTCCGCTTCTTCCGCTATTTTGTCTAATGCTATGAACTCTGATTCCATAGTAGACCGGACAATACATGTTTGCCTCGAGGATTTCCATGACACGGCTGCATCACCAAGTGTGAAAACAAATACACTCGTAGATTTGGAATCCACTGTATCTGATATCCAGTTAGCATCATTGTATCCCTCTAGAACAGCTGGATATCTCGTATAATGCAGACCATAGTTTGAAGTTTCTCTCAGATACCTCAAAACTCTTACTATGGCTTTCTAGTGGTTATGTCCTGGATTTCTCGTATATCTGTTAAGCTTGTTTACAGCTTGAGCGATATCAGGTCGTGTGCAATTTGTGAGATATATCAGACTTCCGATGATTCTCGAATACTCTAATTGTGATACGCTTGAGCCATTATTCTTAGATAAATGAAGAGTTAGGTCTACAAGAGTTCTAGCCATATTTAGATCCCCTTTATTATATTTTACAAGTATATTCTCAACATAGTGAGTCTGAGATAATATATACCCCTCTGATGTTCTGGAAATCTTAATTCCTAAGATCACATCAGCTACTCCTAAATCTTTCATATCAAATTTGATGGTCAATACTTTCTTGGTAGACTGAATCATCTCATGATTACTACCAATTATCAACATATCGTCTACGTAGAGACACACAATGATATATCCTTTTTGAGTTTATTTGGTGTATACACACTTATCACACTCATTGATTTTGAACCTAATTGACAACATTTCTTTGTCAATTTTTTCATGCCATTGTTTAGGTGCTTGTTTTAATCCGTATAAGGATTTTACAAGTTTGCACACCTTCTGTTCTTGTCCAGGAACATTGAAACCTTCTAGTTGTTCCATGTAAATCTCTTCATCTAGTTCACCATTTAAGAATGTTGTCTTTACATCCATTTGATGTATTTCAAGACCAAATATAGCTGCTATGACTATAACCATTCTTATTGAGATACAAGTCACTGGTGAATAGGTATCAAAGTAATCAAGGCCTTCATTTTGTCCATAACATTTTATGACAAGTCTTACCTTGTACTTATCTATTGATTCATCCGGTTTCATCTTCCGTTTGAATATCCATTTGTAGCCCCATGGCTTATAACCTAGAGGAAGATCAACCAACTCCCAAGTGTGGTTTTGTAGGATTGAATCAATCTCACTGTTGATAGCCTATCTCCATAAAAGTGCTTCTGTCAAAGACATTGCTTCTTTATAGCTTTGAGGCTCATTTTCTAACAAGTACGTCAGAAAATCGGGTCCAAATGACTTAGACGTTCTAGCTCTTTTTCTACGTCTAGGTTCAATTTCCTCAATATTTTCATGTTGATCCGAATCTTGGCCAACTTGATCACTGCCTTTAACAGCATCAATAGTTATTTTGAGAGACTTTGTTCTTTCTTTTTCCTTACAATGAAATGTCTCTTCAAAGAATGTCGCATTCTTTGACTCAATTATCATATTCGGATTGATGTCAAGAATTCCAGACATATGTACCAAGAATCGATACGCACTACTGTTGTGAGCATATCCAATGAATATACAATCAATAATTTTGGGTTCTATTCTAACCTTCTTAGGTTCAAGAACCATTACTTTAGCGAGATACCCCCACACTTTCAGATATTTGTAGGAAGGTACACGACTTTTCCACAATTCATAATGTGTCTTGTCCAATCTTCTGTGAGGTAGCTTGTTCAGAATGTAGTTGGCAAAAAGCAAGGCTTCCCCCAAAAGTTATAGGGTAAACCAGAGCTTGTCAACATGGCGTTCATCATTTCCATCAATGTTCAGTTTTTGCGCTCAATAATCCCGTTTTGTTGAGGCGAATAAGGAGCAGTAGTTTCATGAATAAATCAATTCATAATATAATATAAATATGTGTAGATTTGCATGTGTATATGTGTATAAATCAATCAAGCTTGGACGTAATTACTTGTGTAAGATTACACTTTTAATTCTCAACGAAGTATGCAACACATGATTAATTTTCAACTTTATCATTATGTGTATGCTTGTGATAATTGAACACCATAATATTAACTGAAACCTATACTTCCAAGTTTATGGTAATACAATATATGATTCTACTAAGCTAACATTATGTCATACATAGTAATATAAATTAATCTATGTCTATGTTATTATTTTTGAATCTAAAATATTTTCAGGATTAATTTCGTTAGTGTCATGTTCGTTAATCCGTTCGAATGAAACTTTCCAATGAGTTCACGTTCGTGTATCGTTTGTAAACGCGTTTGAACGAAGTGTTCCAGAGAGTTCACGTTCATGTTGCGTTCGTAAACGCGTTCGAATGAAGTGTTTTAGAGAGTTCACATTCGTGTTGTGTTTGAAGACGCGTTCGAACGTTCTTTGGTAGAAGACTGGCTTTCGAGTTAAGTTTGAATAGGCGTTCGAATGAGACTACGAAAAATAGAATTTTTGCCCACGCGTTCATCGGGTGTTCGAACGTCCATGCATATTTTTCATGCACATAATATATTTTCTAGAAAAATGGCTATTAACATATGTAAATTTTCATCTAACAACACTTAAAGTTTAATAAGTTCTTAAGATTGTTGGTAAATATACGTCATTAAACGAAAATAACATGCATACTAATCTTAATCAATCCAAATTAAACATAAACCATAAAAATAGTAAGAAAAACCTAGAAAATATAGAAGATAATGAAAAAATTGGTCTAAGTCGAGTTGCCTCTGTCCTTAAGAACTTATTAGCCCCGTCTCGGTACTCTACAGATGGTTTTGTGGGTAACGTTCTCCTGGGATTACTTGGACATTTCTTGTAGAAGGGGCACTCCTTTAAAAAGAACTTGAAAAAAGAAATGGTGGAAACTCTCTTTTAAAAATGACTATTTAATACTATGGAAGACTTATATGCTTTCCTATATCTTTTAAGAATGGACCCAAATCCTCTTTAAATAGGCATGGAATGGTGTATTTGAGGGTAACCTTTGGTTTGTGGTGTAAACCTCCTAAGGGTTATAGCTATTCCCTTATGCCATTTGAGGCCTAGAGGCTCATCCTACTAATTTAGTGGACATGTCCCTTCATCATTGTGCCTTTCCCATATGGCACTACTTAAGGGACATTATTGGGGCAGTTGTGGAACCCCTAGAGTCGGATCGGTGCCCCGCGCAGCAAAAATGGGTCTAACCCATGGATATCAAGTATTGGTATAATTTTAAATAATTTAATGAAATACTATATTTCGTTACGAGTGTATAGGAAAAAATCGGGACTGAATCGGAATCCGGAAACTAAAAAACGAGCGAAAACAAAAATCGAGACTGTGCACACAATCAGGTCTGAATTTTTTATTTTTTTTTTTCATTTCATTTCCTTCAGTTCACTTTCCAGTGAGCTGAAGGAATTGGGATCTATTACCCTAATTTCTTCCGGTCTTCCCTAAACACCTCAAAAATATCAATACATGTTATAGAATAAAAATCAAGTTTTTTAAAATATCAAATATTTTTACAAAAACATAAATTTATTCTAAATACGCACTTGCTTAAATTTTGAATCCAATACACAAACTATTTTAGAATCGCAATTAGAAATGTCTCATGAACAATTCTAGTTCACCTAAAGGTGGTCAAATGAATCTAGAATGGTAGCCATAACTCTAAGTTTTAATCTAGAGTTCCAAACTCTTATTCATTGTTCCATGTCCAACATGAACATTTTTGACCTAATACATAAGCATGTTGTGTTTATACTTCTAAAGTATCCTAACACAATTGATTAGCCTTATTTCAAAATTAGCTATGTGACAATGCATCTAATACACAAACGAACATAGCTTAGGAGAAGATCAAACATTACATAGTAAGCTTGATGCAAGATCCAATTTACCTCTCATTTGTTGAAATCTTCGGAGAACCTCCAAGGTGTGTAAGCTTGACTTCAAGATCCAACATTGATTTCCAATGCTAGCAAGCTTCACTTCAAGATCCAATCTTGATTTCTCCTAGATGAAATGTTGTAGAGACATCACAAGCTTCTCTAAACACTTCTCTAACTTAGGCTAATTTCTCTAAGAATTTCTTTGTAATTTTACTTGTAATTAAAACCTTCCTAAAGCTTGTTATTTATAGCAAAACTTAGGCAATTTTTAATTAATAAAAGTTGTAATCAACTTTTAAGTGGGCTTAATCTAATTTGTCCAAATATGTATAATTAGGTGTGACTAATCTCCATTGTCTCCCACTTTAATTTAATCCAATTAAATCAAGCCAATGATTAGGAAATGGATTAGTTAAATGTTTGCCACCTTTATTTAATCCAATTAAATCAAGCCAAAACCACCTATTATTACACACTTACAATTACCATAATATTCTCAAATGGTAGAGATAATTATGATTTTACAATTAAGCCCTTGTGTAATTGTTGAATTAATCCAATTAATCCAATTAAGTCAAAGTAAATAATCAATGTTATCCAATAACACTTGATTATCTTAGCTGATAATTATAATATCGAATATTATCTTTTATAAAAAATAATCGGCTACCCAAGTGCTCAATGAGTACACTTCATATTGGGACTCTCTAAGTTCAGACACGTTTGTCATATAAGCTTAGCTAATATGTACGTAATTCGGCCACCTCTGAATTCGCGAAGAACACGAACGACCTTTTTGAACTATACAAGTCAAGGTCATCACATATTTTTAACAATTCATCCGTCGTAGGCTATCCGAGTTGTGCTTAAGAAACATAGAATATACCGTCAAGTTTCCGAGATGCACATCTCATGTCGATATGTCCATGATTCTTCATAAATGATTCGATCCACCCTAGGTGATCGACTTTGGCCAATGATTTAAGAATCGTGACTTTACTCACATGGATACCTAAACCCCTTATGGTATATATACGGGCCGACGAATCCTATCTTGCTTCGCATTTGATTACTGAGTGCATCGGCCCACACCCAACGAACATATATTGGCCAGACCATGAAAGGTTTCTGACATATATGGCATCAAAGTGTGGAGGATCTCATACAAAATCAATGCTATTCTATAGTCAAATGATTACATATGCTACTCGACTCGAGGAGATTCCTATTGACAATGGTGTGTACTTCCAACTATTAGGACTCACATGTGAGTCATTCAATATTCGCTTTAACGAATACCCATATGTCTATACGAGTTTCCAAAACTCATGGTACATCGGGTTAAACATTGGAACTCCAATTCCAATATACGACATGTGCTAGTCTTATAGGTTATAGGAATTCGACCGTATACCAAAACTAACGACTATGAATATTTATTTTAAGAATAGTTTACACCTAGTGTCAAAACTATTCTAAGGTCGATGTCATTCTTATCATATTTATACATCAATCTAATATGCATAATGACAATACAATTAATAAGGTATGAAATGAAAAGTGTAGTTATTTTATTAATAAATAATAAAATGTACAATTCGGATTGGCACTCCAAGCACCAACTCAATCAAACTCCCACTTGCTTAGTGCCAATCTGGATGGTACCGCATTCCCATCTCTCCATATGTTTATCGAATAACTTAGGAGGTAAGGCCTTGGTAAGCGAGTATGCTATGCTGTCTTGTCCTTGAACCTTCAAGACCACTATGTCTTTTCGTTCAATAATCTCTCTAATTACGCGGTATTTCCTTTCCACGTGTTTAGACTTGGAATGCGCCCTCGGCTCCTTAGCCTGCGCGATGGCTCCGTTATTGTCACAGTACAATCAGATCGAATCCGCAATACTAGGCACAACGCCAAGTTTTGCGATAAAATTTCTAATCCAAATAGCTTCTTTAGGAGCTTTTGAAGCTCCTATAAATTCCGCCTCAGTGGTGGAATCAGCTGTTGAGCCTTGCTTTGAGCAATGCTAACTAATCGTACACTTTTCTATCATCTGGATCTCCTTGGAAGTCGGAGTCTGTATAACCCTTAACTTGTAACTTATCTTCTCCATATATCAGAAACTTATCCCTAGTACCTTTAAGATATTTCAGGATATGTTTCAAGGCTGTCCAATGATCATTACTTGGATCAGATTGATATCGGCTGGTCACACTGACTCGCTGAAACTGATGTCAGGTCTAGTACATAACATATCATACATTATGCTTCCAATACAAAAAGCATATGGCAAGTTAGACATCCTAACTCTCTTTTCCTCAGTTTGAGGTGCCATTTTATTCGAAAGATGTATGGCGTGTCAGAAAAGGTACATTTGCTGCCTTACAGTTGGTAAAACTGTACCTTTCTAATATCTTATCTATATACGTCGATTGTGACAACCCTATAAGCTTCCTAACTCTATCTCAGTAGAGCCTTATACCTAGTATATATGAAGCTTCACCCATATCTTTCATAGAGAAGTTCTTGCAAATGTAGGTTTTCACACTTTGCATCATCCCTATATCATTTCCTATGATAAGGATGTCATCTACATATAAGACTAGGAAAACTATCATGCTCCCACTAACTTTCTTATAAACACATGGTTCTTCCTAGTTTTTGATGAATCCAGATAATCTAATTATCTCATCAAAATGACGATTCCAGCTTCACGATGCCTGTTTAAGTCCATAAATAGACTTTTGGAGTTTACAAACCAAGTTTGAAGTCTCACTGGATACGAAACCCTCTGGTTGTTCCATATAGATATCATCTTCAAGGAATCCATTTAGGAAAGCGGTTTTCACGTCCATCTGCCATATCTCATAGTCGTGATATGCATCAATGGCTAAAAGAATCCTAATGGATTTTAGCATGGATACTGGTGAAAATTTTTCCTCATAATCAATCTCAGGACGTTGAGTGTAACCTTTCACTACCAGTCGAGCTTGAAAGGTTTCAACCATTCCATCGGGCCCTCGTTTCCTTTTGTAAACCCATTTACAGCCAATAGGTTTAACTTCTTCAGGAAGTTCAACTAAGTCCCAGACTTGATTGGCATGCATTGAATCCATTTCGGATTTCATGGCTTCCTGCCATTTTCCCGAATCGATATCCACTATCGTTTCCTTATACGTAGTCGGATCTATTTCCTCCAAGAGTAGAACATCAAAGCTCACATCAAATGTTAAAAACAGTCTCTCAGAAAGCCTTGATATTCTATTCGACTTACGTAGAACCTGTATTGTAGATCCTTCACCTATTTGGATCTCTGGTTTTATCTCAGGTTCCTTAATGTTGGGATCAAACTCATTAAGTTTAATCTATCTACAATTCACACTTTCTCTCAAAAATTACTTTTCAAGAAAAGTTAGAAAATGAACAACAAATACATTTCGTTGTTCGGAATTGTAGAATTGATGTCACATGGAATTCTTAGGATATCCAACGAACCTACATTTATACCCTCTGGGTGCTAGTTTATCCCGATGTGCAATTCTAACGTATACAGGACCACCCCAAATCTTTAAATGTCTAAGACTTGGATTTCTACCGAACCATATCTGATAGGGGGTCATAGAAACAACTTTCGATGGAGCCCTATTAAGTATGTAGGCAGCAGTAAGTAAAGCGTAACCCCAAATGTAATAAAGAAGATCTGTATAGCTCATCATTGTTCGCACCATATCCAATAAAGTATGATTTCTACGTTCAGACACTCCATTGTATTGAGGTGTTCCTGGTGGGATATATTGGGCGAGAATTCCATTCTCCCTTAAATAATTTCTGAATTCTTCACTCATGTAATCACCGTCTCGATCTAATCTAAGGCATTTGATGAATTTACTGGTTTGTTTTTCTACTTCGTTTCAGAATATTTTGAAATTTTCAAGTGTTTCCAACTTATGTTTCATCAGATAGACATATCTATATCTAGACTTGTAATCTGTGAAAGTCATAAAGTTTGTGGAACCATCATGAGTGGCATGATTTAATGGACCACACACATCGCTGTGTATTAGCTCCAGTAAATCTCCAGCACGATGTCCAACACTTTGAAATAGGGCATTTGTCATCTTTTCTTGGATACATGACTCACAAATCGGATAAGAATCTGAGGTAAGATTTTCAATCAAACCAACTTTTACTAATTTGGATAGACGTCTAACAGCTATGTGCCCCAATCTCATATGCCATAATTCAATATTATTTAATTCAGACTTCTTACTTGTATTTTTCTCTACATTAAAGACATCTCTATATGTTTCCAAAACATAGTGACCATTTGATAAAGAACATTCACAATTCAATAAATTTTCTTTATCATACAATCATAAAGTTTCATCCTTAATGTTTATTTTATAACTCTTTTTATCTAATATTGGCAGTGATATTATTTGTCTGATAATTGAGGGAACATAATAACAGTCATGCAAATCTAATTTACATCCATTTGGGAGATCTAGAACAACTGTTCATATGGCATTGACATCCAATGTCTCGCCATTGCCAACTCTAAGCTGGATCTCCCCTTTATTCAACCTTCTTCTAACCCTCATTTCCTGCAAGGAATTGCAAATATGAATAGGACTGCCAGTGTCTAACACCCATCCACTATTTACATCTAAGGCTAATAAGATGTCAATAATTGAAAAAATACAAATTGTACCTGAGGAACCTGCTTTTCCTTTATGCTCTGGAAAGTCCTTCCAGTGTCCAGACTTCTTACATTGTAGACATTGATCACGAGCTACTTTCGGTTTTGTGCATTTGCGCTTCTTGGAGTTATTCTTTGATATCTTCTTATTCCTTATCTTTATTTTCTTTGACTTCCCAGAAGTCTTTGAAGAGCCAGCTCCACCATGGAGATACAGTGTGGGGTTGCATTTCTTCAAATCTTGCTCCGCTGTGCGTAGCATATTATGAAGTTTTTCTGATGTGGCTTGCATCGAATGCATATAGAAATTTAATACAAAGCCAGCATAAGAACCAGACAAAGAAGACAAAATCAAATTACGGCCCAACCATTCATCAAACACAATGCCCTATCGTTCCAGATATCGAATCTGGTCGATCATGTTCAAAACATGAGTGCTGACAGCTCATATCTCCTTGAGTTCAGCACAGAACAATTCCTTAGACCTTCGATAAAGTTCCATCTCTTGATTTACCTCGAACAACTCATTGAGTGTTCGCGTGATGCTCTAAGCATCCGGTACTTCAATATACTGTCTCAGTAAATCTGGAACCATTGATCCCAAGATGTAGGATTTCACCTTCAGGTTATCATCCTTCCATCTATTAAAGGTTTCTCGCTCTTTTAGAGGGGAGTCAGGATCGATATCAACATGCAGTGGATTGATCGTGACATAAGTCAACTTTTCATACTCCAAGACAATGCACATGTTCATTTCCCATTCGAAATAGTTCTCGGCTCCTTTTAGATTATTGGAATACAAAAGTTTCATCAATAGATTAGCGGCAGCCATCTACAAGACAACATTTTTGAGTAGTAGCAGAACAATTTTCATTTCAAAAGTGATAACACTAATTGATTAAGGAATTTGAAATCTATTAGTGCCATCCCATTACTTTACGTAATTCCGTAATCTCCCTTAACAGAAAAATATAAATTTGACTATCAAAATTTCATAGCGGGAAGTGGATCCTATGACATTTACTCCAGCCTCACACTAATGACGATATTGGCATTTATAAACTTATTAGGTAGACCTCCAAGGTCAATCACTTCATGTGACTCATAGTTTGGTCATGAACCGTTTCTTATCCTCACACTAATGACGATATTGGATTAAAATGTGTTCTAGGTGTATACTTGTCAATGTGCACTAATGAGCTTCGTATGTTCACCCTCACACTAATGATGATATTGGGTGACTGTGTTAACTCATCTCGCTACATCTAATGTTTTACCGGAACGACCTAAGTTCCGAACACTTATACCCTCACATTAATGACGATATTATATATAAGTAGTAAGAACCCATTCATCTCCGTATTGACAATACGAACCATAGAATAATGCTCTAACATTATTAATACTATTACTTAATTAAAGTAATCACCTAATCATGGGAGATTTATGACAATCAAGTCATTAACTTAATTAGGTCAAAGTTTTAATTTAAAACATGCAATACATATCCAATATGTCTTATGCATAATTAAATTAAAATTACTATGGAATAAATTCAAAATATGTGTTGTGTGGTTAAGCCTTTGCTACTGATACCATTCTGTTGGGGCAGTTGTGGAATCCCTAAGGTCGGATCGGTGCCATGCACATCGGAAATGGGTCTAACCCATGTATATCAAGTATGGGTGTAATTTTAAATAATTTAATGAAATACTATATTCCATTATGAGTGTATAGGAAAAAATCGGGACTGAATCGAAGTCCGGAAACTCAAAGACGAGCGAAAACAAAAATTGACGCGCGCGTATGCGCGTGCTACAGTACACTCACTACACGCCCAATCAGGTCTGATTTTTTTTTTGTTTTCATTTCATTTTCTTCAGCTCATTGGAAAGTGAGCTGAGGGAATTATGATCTATTACCCAAATTTCTTCCGGTCTTCCCTAAACACCTCAAAACACCCAAAATTAATTTTTAACTTCAAAACCAACATCAATACATGTTATAAAATAAAAATCAAGTTTTTCAAAATATCAAATATTTTTAAAAAATATAAATTTATTCTAAATATGCACTTGCGTAAATTTTGAATCCAATACACAATCCATTTTAGAATCCCAATTAGAAATGTCTCATGAACAATTCTAGTTCACCTAAAGGTGGTCAAGTGAATCTAGAATGGTATCCATAGCTCTAAGTTTTAATTTAGAGTTCCAAATTCTTATTAATTGGTCCATGTCCAACATGAATATTTTTGACCTAATACATAAGCATGGTGTGTTTATACTTCTAAAGTATCCTAACACAATTGATTAGCCTTATTTCAAAATTAAGTTATGTGATCATGCATCTAATACACAAATGAACATTGCCTATGAGAAGATCAAACATTACCTAGTAAGCTTGATGCAAGAACCAATCTACCACTCATTTGTTGAAATCGTCAGAGAACCTCCAAGATGTGTAAGCTTGACTTCAAGATCCAACCATGATTTCCAATGCTAGCAAGCTTCACTTCAAGATCCCATCTTGATTTCTCCTAGATGAAATATTGTAGAGACCTCACAAGCTTCTCTAAACACTTCTCTAACTTAGGCTAATTTCTCTAAGAATTTTCTTGTAGGTTTACTTGTAATTAAAACCTTCCTAAAGCTTGTTATTTATAGCAAAACTTAGGTAATTTTTAATTAATAAATGTTGTAATCAAATTTTAAGTGGACTTAATCTAATTTGTCCAAATATGTATAATTATGTGTGACTAATCTCCAATGTCTTCCACTTTAATTTAATCCAATGAAATCAAGCTCAAACCACATATTATTACATACTTCCAATTACCATAATATCCTCAAATGATAGAGATAATTATGATTTTATAACTAAGCCCTTGTGTAATTATTGAATTAATCCAATTAGGTCAAAGTAAATAATCAATGTTATCCAATAACACTTGATTATCTTAGTTGATAATTATAATATCGAATATTATCTTTTATCAAAAATAATTGGCTACCCAAGTGCTCAACGAGTACACTTCATATTGAGACTCTCTAAGTTCAGACATGTTCATTATATAAGCCTAGCTAATATGTACGCAATTCGCCCACCTCCGAATTGGCGAAAAACACGAACGACCTTTCTGAACTATAGTCATCACATATGTTTAACAATGCCTCCGTCGTAGGCTATCCGAGTTGTGCTTAGAAAACATAGAATATGTCGTCAAGTTTTCGAGACGCACATCTCATGTCGACATGTCCACGATTCTTCATAACTGATGGGATCCACCTCGGGTATTCAACTTTGGCCAAAGATTTAAGAATCGTTACTTTACTCACATGGATACCTAAACCCCTTTATGGTACACATACGGGCCGACAAATCCTATCTTGCTTCGTACTTGATTACTGAGTGCATCGGTCCACACCCAACGAACATCTAGAGGCCAGACCATTAAATGTTTCTGACATACAAGGCATCAAAGTGTGGAGGATCTCATATAAAATCAATGATATCCTATAGTCAAAGGATTACATATGCTACTCGACTCGAGGAGATTCATATTGATGGTGGTGTGTACTTTCAACTATTAGGAATCACCTGTGAGTAATTCAATATTCGGTTCAACGAATACCCATATATCTATACGAGTTTCAAAAATTCATGGTACTTCGTGTTAAACCATTGGAACTCCAATTCCAATATACGACATGTGCTAGTCTTCTAGGTTATAGGAATTCGAATGTATTCCAAAACCAACAACTATGAATATTTACTTTAAGCATAATTTACACATGGTGTCAAAACTATTCTAGGGTCGATGTCATTCTTAGCATATCTATACATCAATCTAATACGCATAATGACAATATCAGTAATAAGGTATGAAATGAAAAATGTAGTTATTTTATTAGTAAATAATAAAATGTACAATTCGGATTGGCACTCCAAATACCAACTCCATCAGACATGTCTCTTCTACTTATATTACAAATATTTAAAGAATTTTGAACACTTCATTTTATATATACATGTTCTAAAAATCTTAAAATAGTCATGTTTTGCATATAACGACGAACAAATTATCACTATTAGAGAGGATTTTGGGTTTTTGTAAATGTGCTTACTACGTCGTTGTATGATACTACTATTAATCATGTGCGATTCAACACATATACTAGCCTTGCGTCTGTTTCATCTCCCATGCGTGAGCTTCTCACTCAAGTCATATTCATTATTTAATCATCAAACAACACATAAATATATATAGCATATGAATAAGCCACGCATCATGTAACAGAACATGAATATAAATTGCATATGAATAAGTCACGCATCACACTTTGGTCATCAAGCATTCACGCATATCACTTACGCATATAGGACGACATAGACGATATTTGGATTTTTCAGTGAGCGTGCATAAGGAATCGGGGTCGGGTCAACCACTCGATCTTCCGTGTTATGACTCACCACCAGAAATCCATGAGGGTGGGCTCGGATCAACTCACTTGATAAAAATTTTCCTTGAGAAAATTTTTTCTTGTGTTTTCTCTAATTTCTCTCCTTTTCAATCTCATTGAAAAGATGAGAAAGTGGCTAGAGTTACAATGTGAAGAAAAACGCTTCTTATTTATATCTAGAGTTTATGTTAATTAAATATGCATTTACAAAATTAACCCTAACCCTAATATCATATATAAATATTGGCCAATGACATTTTTTTCACAATAAAATTATTAATTTTAAAATTAAATACAATATCAAATATCATTTAATTTGAAATTAAAATTTAACATGTAACTTATATCATGATATAAATTACATATTTGATTTTGAATTAAATCAAATTTAATTTAAAATCAAATCAAATCCTATATTAAATGATTATCTAATAATCATTAATATGATAACTATTTATTAAACACTTTAATATATAATTTCAAAGTGTGAAATTATATAATTATTAATCAAATTAATAATTATATCAATAAATAATTCTCAATTATTTATTATTTTTCAAGTGAGTTCATAATTGGACTATCCAATTATTCTATGGATTCCTATAGTGTAACGAGCTAAGACAGGGACCAAATGGACCCATAATTCCGAGCTCCAATAATCTCGAAATATTAATTAAAACTCTTTAATTAATTATTCCGAATTATTAAATTTAGGTTATTCCACTAAAAATCTAAAGTTGCACTCTCGTTACTGCAGATATATTTTATACTGAAAGTCATCGGCGTCCACCGATATAATCACTGCATACAGATTGACCCTCCACGAGTATCTCATAACTAGAGCCGGGTCATAATGTGCGTTACACCTCTCTAATTATTTTGTACCATAAGTACCATTGATTCTCTAATGAATAATTTATTCATAACTATTATGAATATTAATCTTTCTATTCGTAATAGAAAGACTTGGGCGCTCTAATCGCTCAAGTACCGGATCAACCCTTAAGGAAGATACTCATATATTTCTCGCGAGAAGGAGTGGATTTCATATCTATGTGAAACGTCCCCAGCTACACACCAAACCATGTCATCCCCAAAATACGTAGCTATTGGTCAGGATTGCTTCACCAATCTCACCTTTGTAAATCAAAGGACATAGCCTGCCATATAGGAGTTCGTAGTACACTCAGGATAAAGATCAACCCATATATGACCATCTATTAGACTGATATAAATTTCTTTATTTAACAGATATTAACAGAAATTCATTTATGTCTTGGTCCAGTATTATATGATCGCATCATATAAAGTTCCTCCATTCCCATGTCACCACATGAATGAACTCGGATCAAAGTTTTCATACAATATGGAATGGACCGCAGTTGTAGATAAACCACAAATAAAGTGCCCATATTTGTTTGCTCTCTACGGACTATTTAAGATTACTAACTTTAGATTTAAATCCTTTTGTGTATAACACTTATACACTAAATCTGAAAGTACATTTAGTATCCAAGGGAATACATGATAATTTATAATATGAAACTTTAAAATCACCTTTTAATAAATGAATAACTACATCGTTTATTACTTAACATAAAATCTCGTTTACATATTACATTATGCTCTTGGGCATATATCTCAACAATCTCCCACTTGCACTAGAGCAAATGAGATATTTCGCATAATCCTAGACCCTCTAAGTGACCTTTAAACACTTTAACCATCAAGGTCATTGTAAACAGATTAGCCAGATTGTCCACAGAACGCTATCTGTAACATCTGCCCAAAGAGATGATATTTCCTCTCTATAAGCTTCCATCTCTTGTGACTTCTTGCTTATTTGGAAATTCACCATTGCACCACTATTAAGGTAATAAAGTGTGAGTGGTATATTCATATCTGTAATAAATTCCAGATTTCCCAAGAATTTATGGAGCACACTGCTTCAGAAGTTGCTACATACTCAGCCTCCATGGTGGAGTTCACAATACCATATTGTATTATACTTCTCCATACTATGGCTCTACCAACTAGGGTGAATACTAATTGGGATGTCGATTTATCATAATCTACATCCAACTAAAAATTAAAATATGTATGTCCTTTAAGGATTATATCCCCTCCAGGATATACAAGCATATTGTCTCTCATTCTTTTGAGAATATGCTTTACAGTCACCCATTGATCTAATCTTGGGATAAACTGAAAACCACTGACTACTCCCACTACATAACAGATGTATAGTCTCGTGCATCGCATAGATGAGACTTCCAACAGTAGAGGCATATGGGATATGTCTCATCTTTTCAACTGCTTGCAGTGGCTTAAGAAATTGTTCATTCGACAAATGAATTCCATGTTGAAGAGGTAAAATACCTTTCTTGGAATTCAGCATCCAACATCGAACAACAATCTTATCGATATATGATGCTTGAGACACAACTAACAATCGTCTCTTGTGATCCCGAATAATCTAGATCCCAAGTACACAACTCGTATTTCCCAAATATTTCATTTGGAATTGGTTAGCTAGTCAGAATTTTACTTCTAATAATACTTTTACACCATTCTCAATGAATAAAATATCATAGATGTCTAATACGAGAAAAAACCACCTTTCCGCAGATGACACACTTGTATATTCAAGGCTCATCAGCGTTTTGCTCAAAATCATAAGATTTGATCATCGCATCAAATTTTATTTTCTAAGATCAAGATACGTGCTTCAGTCCATAAATAGACCTTTGCAGCTTGCAAACTTTTTGCTCTTGACCTTAGACAACGAATCTCTCTGGTTATATCGTATAGATGCTCTCATCAAGACTAGCATTTAAGAATTTTATCTTGACGCCCATATGCCATTTCTCATAGTCACAATATACAGTAATGGATAAAAGAGTGCGAATAAATTTGAGCATGACTACAGGTGAGAAAATATCCTCTTAGTTGACTTCCTCTTACTAGGTATAACCCTAGGCCACTAACCTGCTGTGAAGTTCTGTACCTTCCCATCTATTCATCTCATTTTCTTATAGGTCCACTTGTTGCCTATAGGTTTTATCCTATCAGACTAGCCTACAAGATCCCAAACTGAGTTGGAGTACACAGACTCCATCTCAAGATTCATGGCTTTGAGCCATTCATTTTTTATCAGGATCATCCATTGAACTACAATAGCTCAATAAATCATCTACATCATTATTGGAGGTAAAACCTCTTGCCTCTCCAAACCCTAGATAGCTATCAGGTTGTCGCACAACCCTCCCACTACGTCAAGGTGGTAGACTCTCCTGATATTACTGCATCTGACACTCAGATGTCAAAGATGTTATGTTATTGTAATTGTCAACAACTGTTATTGATCATGCATTGGTCTAACCAGAAAGTAACTCCTCGAGTACCAATTTACTACGAGGTATTAATTATCTTATATAGTCATCCTCAAGAAATACAAACAATTTGATCTCTTCTTAAACTATAAAAGAATTCATCAATAGTTTCACTGTCAACTAACATTGATCTCATCATGTCTAATAGGGTTTGATTTCTCCTTTCTGCAACACCATTCTGATGTGGTGTTCCAAGTGTTATGAGTTGGGGTTCCATTCCATTCTCAATAAAGAACTCCTCGAATTCATTGTCGAGGTATTCTCCTCCACGATTTGATCATAGAATTTTGGTATCTTTACCTAATTGGTTCTCAACCTTAGCACCATACTTTTTGAACTTTTCAAAGGTATCTGATTTATGCTGCATTAGGTAAACATGCACATATCTAGAATAATCATAAAAAATTGTGAGGAAATATTCATAATAACTTAGTGATTAATTGGCACTTAGTCATTTTGCAATAAAATATCTATTGGTTATATTACCTTCTAGACTAGACTAATAGACTGGTAAGTTACGGTCCTTTAACTGACTTAAAGATCCACTTTCTACTAATCAGTTTATCTTGTCAAGGTAAATATGGTCAAGTCTGAGATGGCACATATATGTGTTATTGTGAGAAATCATTTTCTGTTTAGTTTTAGGTTTTTCAACCTTAACATCTCAGTATTGAGCAGTGAGATATATGTTAACAATCTTGACACATACAAGTAATCTCCTAGTTTCCTTTGCTTATAGGTAATCCATTTGTGAAATAGTAACTGTTATTATTAAATAAAACGGAAACCGTCATGTAATAGTTTTGAAATAAAAATCAAATTTCTGTGACAAAACAGGAATAAACAACAACTTGTTTAATTTCAAATAAATTTTATTTGAAGATTGAAAACTGATAACTCTCACTGTTTTTACTAAAATATCATTGTTTGTCTTGACTCTCATGGTAAAGTTACCTTATGCAAGGTCTTTCCATGTATCAATTAGCTATAACCTTAGTCTTACTAGTGTTTCTTCTTTTCTTTGGAGTTTTGAAAGACTCTACAACATTTGCCTCTCCACTAGACTTACGAGGATCCATCAGTAAGGACTCCAAAGAGGTGATCATATATAGCAGTTATATAAGGGGGAAAATCAACTTGTTCACAACAAAGTTGCTCTTAAACTGCAGGAGGCTCTTTGAAAGAGATCCCATTAGCATGGTCACCTGATTATGGGTGGCCGCATTGAAGTGGGTCATCATCCTCAAGACGTTCTTTCAGATGGATGTCCCTTCATTCATCTTCGTGGTCATTACTAAGAATAAGGTCTCATGATATTACCGCTTCAAATGATACCCGAACATGTCCTGCAATGACTACATCATCATGGATGTTGTAGCCATTGGTTCATGCTTTGTAGTAAGAACACCAGACATCCCTAGTAACAATTAGCGGTGGGTCTTCTCATTGGCCATACCCACCTTTGATGAGTATAATATACAGCTTGGCTCTGGAGGACACTCATCATTCAGGACAAATATAGGTCTTCAAAAGACCACGACAGCTTTCATGTTACTTTTCTTTTAACGTAATTTTCTATCGTATATTAGTCGTTAGCAAGTATGAAATATTAGAAAAATGGCTGATAAATTTTAAGATAAACATACATTCAAAAATTTCATTCATCGCATATTAAAATCATCACAAGTATTTTGGCATAAAATTAAACATGATACATGGACCATGTAAAATGAATCAGAAACCTAAAAATAATTACTATGCCACAAAAATCTATCATCCCATAAATAAGTGCCTCTGTAGGGTATGTCAAGTATTTGTATGATAGATCGAGAAAATCTCAATAGATTAATATATGTGTGAATAACTCTTATTCCTATATTAACCAACCACCGTTTGATTTGATCAAGGAATTTTGATTAACATTTAATCGTTCCTTTGTGAGTGTAACATGTTGTTTCGAAACCCTTGGACTTAACCAGTGAAGTGTCGTCGTAGGGTAGGTTAGTTCATCAGATACATCTAGAGTTCCTACCATCTCGGAATCTAAACTTGATATTGAACCAAAATGGACACCACCCGTAGGGGGACGAAAAAAAATCGTCTCGAGACGCCTTTTGAATCTCACGGTTTCGGACTAACAACGGAGATCGTAGGATATATTGTCATATATCCCTCTCTCACTCACTATTTTATAGTTTAAGGTTTCTATTACACTAGTATTTAATTTATTTAGATTACGCAGGGCTAAAAACATGACCTAATTAATACTAGTTGATGATTAGTGAGATCTCCAAATTTTAACATTTAAAATTTATTACTAATACTTATTAGTCCAAACTAATACCTTAATTAAATAACTTAATTAAATGTTCTTTTTAGTGAGCTATTTCAATTTTAACTTTTAAAATTTTATTTCACTATTTTAAGTTTAAAATAAAATTCGGATTTAGGCAATTATTTCATTAAACTATTTAATTAGGTGTAGGTGACTTATGTTATTTTTAATTAGTACGTGGAGTTGTATCCCGGGTGCAGACTATACTAACGTCCATTCGAAGTCGGCTATGTAATTTATGTCTGGGTTTTCATCTTATATACCAAATTAAATAACTAGTCTCTTATCAATTGTCTTTTCCCGAATTACCAAATTTTAAACTTATTCAAATTAAACTATTTAATTCATTTACATGTATTAATTTAAATTTTAACTACTTTAAATTTTTGCATAACTTTTATGTTTAGATTAAATTAACATGCATTTAATGTCATGGCATGTTATAATGCATGAGTGGGCATCCTATGCTATATGACATGTTATTCAAACGATTTGAATTATAAACATACATACAACAAAAACTAATGCATTGGCCGGGCTTTTTGATTTTCTATATCAATCTAATTAATACACAAAATACCGAAGGCATTCATTGGTCTTAAACTCTTGACTCCATGGATTGTCCTGCGGATATTTTGCTCCTCGAGTAGTAAAATTCGCAATATATGGATATAATGCTTCAAGTAGTCGTGTGCTCACTACATACAACATTAGCATTTTGGCTCGTAAGACATGCTTTCTCGTGGTAATCACCTTCACACGTCCTCGTCGAACTCACCATGCCAATGCTTACCATAACCACGATCCACATTTACCAAACATTGCTCAATTACTACCTTAGTGTCCTAATTGGCAATGCTCTCCATAAGTTACATGGCAAAATTAAATACAACATTTGTAATTAATTTCTAAAATGGCTTTATGGCCTTACATTCCCAAAAACACTAATAAAACCAAAACGCCAGAACAATTTACAACCAATGTACTTAAAATAAATAAACATCATCACATGAATAATTTTATCTCATACAATAAATTTATTTTTATTCCCACTCTTATGACAAATAAATTTTAATCTCATGCATCTCATACATAAAAATAAACAACATATTAATTATCGCATGATTAAAATAAAAAAGAGAAGAGTTAGAATACTTTTCAACCTCGCTCTTGATGCCAATTGTAGGAAACGTTTTCCCTCGCGCAGCGGAAGCGGCTTAGGGACTCGAGATCGAGCTTGAAAATTTTTCTGCTCTCCCCGTCTTAATCCGGAATTTTTTCTATCAAAAATTCAGATCCGAACAACCCGTATTTTACTCATTGCCGAATGCTCAAACCTTGAACCCAGAACCAGTCACACGCATAGCCATGAAGCCAAGACCAGTCACACACATAGCTGAGAAGCCAGGACCAATCACACACATAGCCATATCATGATCAAACTTTAATCTTTAATCAAGCGCTTGTAATGCTCAAAGGCTGTCTGTGCCGTTTCAGCTTGTTGAATTTAATCATGTGCGATTCAACACATATATTTGTTGGGGTTTTGGGGCGGGCGCAGCGGAACCTCGTGGTTCGGGTGAAATCGTAATTTTAAAACTTTTTAAAATTACCAAATAAATTATTCAATATCCAATATGAATAATTCATTCATATTTCATCTAAACATATTTATTCGATATCAAATAACGACATAAATAGGTAATAAACATCGCAAAACTTTTACGAAAATGTTTTTCCGCAAAAATGGTATAAAATGCGTTTTTGTCCGAACCGACCAACCAACACACATGGGGGCTGCCCAGGTCAGTTCCAATAGTGATTGGGCAGTTCATGGGCTGCCCAAACAGTGGCCAATTCACTGTTTGGACAACAGACACCCGGTAAGCCCGAAACTCACCCGATAACGCTGTTTTTCACCATTTTCACATTTTCAAAATTGTTTTGTGGGCATCTCCTAAGTAGATCTTTAAAACACTTACATGCCTCATACATATTCTCAGTCTCCAACTGCCTAACTATGCTTATTTCTATTCTCAGTTGGGCTGATTTAGCGGGTGGAAAGAACCTCGCAAGAAATTTTGTAGCCATATCCTGCCATGTCAGGATGCTCCCCATCGGTATTCATTGCATCCAATTTGTCGCCTTGTCCCTTAAAGAGAATGGGAATTAGCGTAACCTGATGGTCTCTTTAGTCACGCCATTTATCTTTATGGTATCCGCCATCTTCAAGAACATCTTTAGATGCACATTAGGATCCTCTACAGCTGAACCCCCAAACTGGTTCCTTTGCACCATGTTGATTAATGCAGGTTTCAAATCAAAATTTTTGGTATTGATTGGTTGATGGGCAATCCAAAATAATTATCGTCAATGACTGGCTTAAAGTGATCTCGGATTGCCACCTGGCGTGGGTTATTCTCTATATTTTCAATTGTCAATGCTTCTTTTTCAATTTTCCTTTCTTTCATTACTCTCCTCGTTGTTCTTTCTATTTCAGGATCAAACAGAAGCGAATCAAGACTTATGGATCTTCGCATTCACTGAAGCACAGAAAGACAAGGAACAGTACCAAAATAAAAATAAAAATAACAATAAAAAATAATAATAAAATAAAAATAAAAATCTAAATTAAAGCTAAGGTTATTTTGTAATAGTATTAATATGAATTAAATTAACAATCCTCGGCAACGGTGCCAAAAACTTATTGTGATATGTTATATCGTACCGAAAGTATACGATGTCAAATTTTAGTAAATGATAAGTAGAGTGTCGAACCCACAGAGATTGTAATAAAACTCGCACTATATACTATATTCCTCATTGGATCTCTCTAAAACATATTTTGAACTCTTGAATTGTTTATTAGCCTCCTCTTTAGGGTTTTGGACGAGCTTCTATATTTATAGGGAAGTCTTGGAGTCATTGTGTATGTAAAATATCAATTTCTGATGTTTTTAGGCTTCTGTCGCAGCGTCGCGATGCCGAAAGTGGCGTCCCGGCGTCCAACTCTCAGGCTACATGTATGGAGTGCTGTCTGGGAGTCGCGACACTACAATGGGCGTCATGACGCTAGGCCAAATTTTTAGGATGTGATTTTTCACGTATTCTGCTTTCCCGCGTGCTTCCGATGAGTCCTTAAGGTCCGAAAACAAGTCCAATTGCTCCAAGATCCATGTTCCAATGCTTCCTACCAATAAAACACAAAATAAATTACAAAATACATTAAATGATATGGAACCTAACAAAATAGTAAGCTAAGAATTCATGAATAAGTGGGTATAAACCGCACTTATAGTGGATCGTATATATCAGAAATGACATTCTGATTAGTTGTAAAGAATCGTAGATAAGAGATGTACACCTCGGAAACTTGATGGTGTAATCTATGTTTCCTAAGCACAACTCGTATAGCCTGTGATGGAGGGATTGTTAAATATATGTGATGACCTCAACTTATATAGTTCCAAAAGATTGTTCGTGTTCTTCACGAATTTGGAGGTGGCCGAATTGCGTACATATAAGCTAGGCTTATATGAAGAACGTGTATGAACTTAGAGAGCCCCATAATATGAAGTCTACTCGTTGAGCACTTGGGTAGCTGATAATATTTGATAATATATAATATTTGATATTATAATTATCAATTAAAATAAGTAAGTGTTATTGGATAACATTAATTATTTACTTTGACCTAATTGGATTATTCCAAAATCACACAAGGGCTTTATTATTATTTCATAAATATCTCTACCATTGGAAGATATTTTGGTAATTATAAAATAAGTAATAATAGGTGTATTTGGCTTGATTTAATTGGATTAAATCAAAGTGGTAGACAATGAACTAATCAATTGGTTAAACTTTATCTAGATTTAATTGGATTAAATCAAAGTGGTAGATAAAAGTGATTAGTCACACCTAATTATACATATTTGGATAAATTGGATTAAGCTCACCTAAAAGTTGATTAAACCTTTTATTAATTAAAAATTATGTAAACTTCACTATAAAAGGCAAGCTTGAGCAAGTTTTTAAGCAATCAAACATTAAGGCAAAATATAAGAGAAATTAGCCTAAAGAAGTGTTTAGAGAAGCTTTGGAAGTTCTCTACATTTTTCAACAAGAAGAAGAAGATTAGATCTTTGGTTCAAGCTTACTAGGTAAGTTTGATATTCTCTAATAAGCTATGTTTTTGTATTTGATACATAACAATATAGCTTGAAGATGAAATTACGCTAATAAATTTGTGTATTGATGCTTTGGAAGCATAAACACAATATGCTTGTAATTGGGTCAAATATGTTCATGTTAGACGTGGAACATAAAATTAGAGTTTGAAACTTTAGATGAAAGATTGGGGCTATATCTCATATTCTAGAATCACTTCAGTACCATTGAGTGACCTAGAATTGTTCATGAGTCACTTTATTGTGAGATTCTAATTTGGTTTGTGTCTTGGATTCAAAATTTACGCATGTGCTTATTTAGAATAAATTTATTTTTTGTTAAAAATATTTGATATTTTGATAAATATTATTTTTTCTATAAAATGTGTTGATGTTGGTTTTGATGTTAAAATTACATTTTGGGTGTTTGAAAGTGTTTAGGGAAGGTTGGAAAGAACTTGGGTTAAAACCCCAATTACATCAATGCTTTGTTGATGAAATGAAAACAAATAAAAAAAACAGTGTGGCAGCGTGCGTGCGGTCGCCAATTTTGATTTTCTACCATTTTTGAGTTTCTGAAATTCGATTCAGCCCCGATTTTTTCCTATGAACTCATAATGGAATATAGTGTTCCATTAAATTATTTAAAAATTCACCCATACTTGATATCCACAGGTTAGACCCACTTCCACTGCGCAAGGCACCGATCCGACCCAAGGTTTTCCATTACTGCCCCAAAAATAACTTGTGCCTCTCAACTTTTAGATATCGATTAGGTTGTCGTATAACCCTCCCACGACGTCTAAATGGTAGATCATTATGATGTACTTACATCCGAGACTCAGATATCAAATGTGTTATATTTTTGTCAAATATCATTGACGATGGTGTGTTGGTCGAACTAGTAAGTAACTCATCGAGTATCACTTTACTTTGAGGTTTGAACTCTCTTATATAGTCCTCCTCAAAAAAATGTAGTACTTTTTGATAAAAACACTTTGTTATCTTTTGGACTATAGAAGAATCCACCCTAGTCTGCTTAGGATAGCCTACAAATAGGCAAACCTGAAAACGTGTCTCCAACTTTGTAGTCTTATTCTTCAGCACATGTAATGGACACCCTCATATGCGGAAATGTCATAAACTAGCTTTTCAAACATTGTACAACTTTAAAGGAGTCTTAGGAACAGACTTAGATGGAATTACATTAAGGATATATATTGTTGTTTGTAGTGCTATCCCCAAAATGAACTTGGCAGTGAACTGTAATTAAACATAGAGCTCATCATATCTAGTATGGTCTGATTTCTCCTCTCTATAACATCATTCCATTGTTATGTTCCAGGCATTATGATTTGGGATATTATCCTATGCTCAACTAAGAATTCCTCGAAATCACTATTAAGGTATTCTCCTCAATGATCTGATCGTAGAATTTTTATCATCTTTCCTAATTGGTTCTCAACCTTAGCACGATACTCTTTGAACTTTTCAAGAGCATCTGACTTATGATGCAATAGGTAAACCTACCTATATATTGAATAATCGTCAATAAATGGGACGAAGTATTCATAACCACCTCGAGCTCTTACATTCATCGATCCGCAAACATCCTAATGTATTAGCTCAAGTGGTTGACTGGCTCTTATACCTTTTCCAGTAAAAGACCTATTGCTCATATTTCCTTCTAGACAAGATTCACAGACTGGTAAAGTACCAAGCTTTAACTGATTTAAAGCTATTTTCTTTATCAACGTATCTATCCAGTCAAGGCTAATATGACCAAGTCTAAGATTCCATAGGTATGTGTCATCATGAGAAATCTTTTGCCTTTTTATTTTGGGCTTTTCAACCTTAAACGTTTCAGTGTTGAGCAGTGAACTATGCATTAATGGTCTTAACACATATGAGTTATTTTTTGAGTTTCTTTTGCATATAGTTAATCCATTTCTATCAATATTAATTAAATTATTGTTAAACGAAATTGAAAAACCATTATCCAGAAGTTTGGAAACATAAATCAAATTCCTGGGAAAACCAAAAATAATCAACACACTGTTTAAATTTAAATGACAATTATTTTAAAATTTTAAAGCGGAAACTCTCACTATTCTAGCTTAAATGACATCCTTTTTCTCGACCCTTATGGTATAGTCACATTCCACAAGGTCCCTCCATGAGTCAAATAGTTGCAAAGAAGAACAAACATGATTAGTGGCTCCAAAATCAACAATCATTGCTGATTTATCATCCTTAACTAATAAAGACTCAATTACAAGTAAATCATATTTATTGTGGACTTCTTCTCTTTCAGCTTAGCAAGGTATTTAAGATAATTCCTTTTCCAATACTTATCTTTGTCACAATGGAAACACTTTCCTTTGGGCTCATAGTCCTTGGAGTTTCTCTTGTTCTTTTTCATGGGCTTTGCCTTAGCCTTGCCAGAGTTTTCCTTTTTCTTATTACCAGATTTGGAAGATTCGACAATATTTGCCTCTCAACTAGGCTTATGAGAATCCATAGCATAGACTCGTAATGGGTAAGCTCATTAAGCAGCCGAGTAAGTGTAAAAGACAACTTGTTCATAACATAGTTGCTTTTAAACTGCAACCTTCAGAAGAGTTTTTATGATCATAGTCACCTGGCTGTGCTTGTTAATATGAGCTCAATGAGTTTCAACCGTATTGAGATAAATCATTATCCTTAAGACGTGCTCTCGAATTGATGTACCTTCCTTTATCCTTGCGGTCATCGCTGACACCATAACTGTAACATCCCCAATCCAGGATGGTTACGGGCAGGCAACAGATTCCACTGTCACCTAAGCCACTGATAAATACTAAAGAGAACTCATTTTTATCTAGTCATTTCATTAATTTATATGCACACACATACCACGAAAATGACTTAACGCATAAACCATGTATAAGCTATATATATTTTATCTGAATAGACTTTACAAACTCATCTGAACATCATATAACTGTCATACATCAAAAGGAACCCAAAACACAAGCTACATTCTATATGAATGTAGATCTAATATGATGGATTGTTAAGACTAGTGACTACAGTGCTGCTCATGTCCCGATCCATGTCTCCAAAAGATGGTTGTGGCTCACCAGCTAAAAAATCCTGCAAAATTGGAAAGTGATGGTGAGGGTGAGTCCAAAGGAACTCAGTGAGCGAAGCTAAAAACCAGAAAACAATGTTAGAAATACTGTGTCGAAAGCTCGTAATAAATAACTGCTTTCTAAAATCATAAATCTGAAAATCATGTGTTTCTTTCAAATAATATATGAAAAATCATTTAATAAATTATCTTTCTGAAAATCTCTGATGTTCTATAAAAACTCTGACGCATTGGGGCGTTACGTATCGCTATCCCCCCATAAGCCTAAACTAGTGGTCTTGGGGCGTTACGTATCGTTGTCCCCCAAGCCACTAATCTGGAACTAGGTATGTAAATCTATGTCATTGGGGCGTTACGTATCGCTGTCCCCCAATACAAGGCACTATCTTGTCCCTGAACATAGAGTCTAGGGGCTTTACATATCACCGTCCTCCTAGCCCTGAAATCTAGGATCTAGGACCGTTACGTATTGTCGTCCCCTATTCCTGCTCTACATGTGCATATGTTGTTTGTGTCCGTCAATTCAATATCCGTCAATTCCAAGTTACCATCTGAGGTGGGTTTTTCACTCTTGCCTCCAAAATCATAAATTCATATTTTAAAATCATTCTTATTATCAAATCAATTAAAATTAGTGCTTTAGTAAAATTTTGATAAGATCATTTAAAATCAAGGAAATAGAAATTCCATTTTGGAAACATAAAAACTTTGAAATAAGTATTCCACTCACAATGCTACGACAAGTCTTGTGTGGTTCCTGGCGTAGGTGATCTCCGAGTGCCTTGATGTCAATCTAATGTCAAAGAAATTATTAGTTCCCCCTGCAATTTATAAGAAAGAATATGTAATATATGATTGACATTTTATGTTTATAACGTGACATAATGCATGTATATACTCTTACAAGAAACCTTTAGGATGCCCTCTAACGTCTTAGGGTGAAACTGAAATGGATAAAACTGATCCTGGAAAATTAAGTCACGCGTCATGACACTGGCCCATGGGCTTCGCGACGCTCATAAAATTAGCTGAGGTAATGAGCATCTGATAGTTCTGTGTTGCGATGCGAAGGGTTGGGCGTCGTGACTCCCACACGCTTCACGATGCTAAATGCTGGGCGTCGTGACTCACATAAATTCAGAATCGAGGTAGTGAGCTTCCTCTATATTTGCGTTGCAACTCCAGCCCATGATCGTCGTGACGTTCACACGAGCAGAATTGGGCAGTGAGCATCCTATGTTTCACGTCATGACTCTAGGTGTTTTGCGTCGCGATGCTGGCTCGTTTTCAAGGCCTACACCACTTCTTCATCTTCACTCTCAAATTCTACAACACCACTCATGCCATAACAATAAGAAGTATAAAAATCATTATGGTTATCACCCTCTAACAGCATCTCACATTCACTCCATAGACATTCAATTTAGTCCAATGCCTAATGATTTCACAAATTGGGGGTTTCTCACAGTCATTATTTTTTTAATACAATAATCACCCTACCATTATCAAACTCAAGCTAACATCATATATACATCATCAAGTTAGCATAACTCAATATATTAATGTTTGGGTCAAGTTTTTCTTACCTCGAGCAATGATAGTCTTCTCCAAATAAGTGTCCAAGCTTTCTTTTCCTCATTCCTAAACTTGATTGGTAGTGAATTACCCTAAATTGTTCTAGGAAATTGGAAAAAATGCAAGCTTACTTCTTCTCTGCTCTCTACATGTAACGACACGAAATTACATAACTCAATTTGAATAGTAACTTGGTGACTTAGATAAAACAATTTCCTTGAGCATTAGCGGAATTTTATGGACGACTTAGTGGGCCAACTTTAAGTGAAGCCCAACTAGCTTTATTATAACATATGGGCCATAATTAAATTAGGATGAGCTAAGCCCAAGTAGACGCCCAACAAAAATTATCCAATATTTAGGCCAAGCTCTCCATTTCTCTAGAAATTCCAAAATTTCCAAGATTTTCCGTAGCATTTAAAATGAAAGAATAAAGAAGAGAAAAGAAAAAAAATCCCTGAAATTCACCCATTGTTTCTGTTCGTGTGAGCATCACGCCGCTCATGGGCCAGAGTCACGGCGTAGAAACTGAGGAAGCTCACTGTCTCGATTCTGAATTTATGCGAGTCGCGACGCCCAATATTTAGCATCGCGATGCCCAGCCCTTCGCGTCGCGATGCGGGACCATCAGAGGCTCACTGCCTCAGCTAAAGTTTTGAGCATCGCGAAGCCCATAGGCCAGTGTCGCGACGCGTGACCTAATTTTTATCCATTTAGAGGCCCAACAAAAATAATCCAATATTTAGGCAAAGCTCTCCATTTCTCTAGAAAATTCCAAAATTTCTAAGATTTTCCTTAGCATTTAAAATGAAAGAATAAAGAAGAGAAAAGAAAAACAAATCCCTCACATTCACACCCCCTATTTCTGCTCGCGACGCTCGTGGGTCGGAGTCGCGATGTAGAAACAGAGGAAGCTTACTGTCTTGATTCTGAGTTTGTGCAATTTGCAACGCCCAACATTTAGCGTCACGACGCCCAGCCCTTCGCGTCATGACGCAGAACCATCAGATGCTCACTACCTCAGTTAATTTTATGAGCTTCACGACGCCGATGGGCCAGTGTCGCGACACGTAACCTAATTTTCCAAGATACTTTTTATCCTTTTCAGTTTCACCCTAAGACGTTAGAGGGCATGCTAAAGGTCTCTTTAAGAGTATATACATGCATTACGTCACGTTACAAATATAAAATGTCAATCATGCATTACATATTCTTTCTTATCAATTGCAAGAGGAACTAATAATTTCTTTGACATTAGATCGACATAAAAGCACTCGGAGATTACCTATGCCAGGAACCACACCAAACTTGCCATAGCACTGTGAATGGAGTACTTATTTCAAAAAATTTATGTTTCCAAAATGGAATTTCTATTTCCTTGAATTTAAATGAGCCTATCAAAAGTTTACTAAAGCATTAATTTTAAATGATTTGAGATGTTTTGATGATAAAAATGATTTTAAAATACGAATTTATGATTTTGGAGGCATGGGGGAAAAACCCACCTCAAATGGTAACTTGGAATTGACGGATATGGAATTGACGGACATAGACAACATGTGTACATGTAGAGCAAGACTAGGGGATGGCGATACGTAAAGCCCCTAGACCCTAGGTTCAGGGATAAGATCGTGGCATGCATTGGGGGACGGTGATACGTAACGCCTTAATGACATAGATTTGCACACTTGGCTCCAGATCAGTGGCTTGGAGGATGATTATACGTAACGCCCCAAGATCACTAGTTTAGGCGTATGGGGGGACAACAATACGTAACCCTCCCATGTGTCAGAGTTTTTACAGAACTTCAGAGATTTTCATACATACAATTTATTAAATGATTTTTCATATATGATTTGAAAGAAAAACATGATTTTCAGATTTATGAATTCAGAAAGCAGTTATTTGTTACGAGCTTTCGACACAGTATTTCTAATATTTCTAGTTTTGTAACTCCGCTCACTGAGTTCTTTTGAACTCACCCCCCACTCTCCAGTTTTGCATGATCTTTTAGCTGGTGAGCCACAACCATATTTTGGAGACTTGGATCTGGGACAGGAGCAGCACTGCAGTCACTAGTCATAAATCTTCGGTCCAACATGTCAGATATATATTTATATAGAATGTAGCTTGTGTTTTGGGTTCCTTTTGATTTATGACGATTATAAGATGTTCAGATGAGGCTATAAAGTCTATCCAGATAACATATATATAACTTATAGATAGTTTATACGTTAATTATTTTCATGGTATGTGTGCACATATAAATTAATGAAATAACTAGATAAGAAATGAGTTCTCTTTAGTATTTATTAGTGGCTTAGGTGAAAGTGGAATCTGTTGCCTGCCGGTAACCTTCCCGGATTGGGGATGTTACAATAGCCTCATGTCTTTGCCACTCTGAAGGCTGCCCGAATATTTCATGTAATGACTGCATCATCAAAGATGATGTGGCCATTGGCTAATGTTTTGCAGCAAGAACCTCAGACATCTTTGCTAGCAAGTAGCAGCGAGCCTTCTCATTGACCTTGATCCATTTCTAGTGGGCATCGCGTATATTTTGGCCAGTATTTCTAGCCAGTTCTGGAGGACATTCCTCCATCAAAACAAACTTAAGGTCTTCACAGCCGAAGATGGCGTTCATATTACTTTCCATTTCACATAATTTTCTCCGGTTAATTTATCATTTGAAAGAATTGAAATGATAAGAGAAACATTTGCTGAAAATAAAACAAGCATGTATTTTAATATTATTGCATATTAAAATCATCAAAAAAATATTTAGGCATATAATTAAACATGACGCATGTACCATTTATAATGAATCAGAAACCTAAAAACAATCATCATGCCACAGAAATATATAATTTCAAAAATAAGTACTGTCGTAGGATAGGTCAAGTATTTTCATGATAGATTGAGACAATCTCAATTGATTAATATATGCAAAAATAACTCTTATTCCTATATTAATCAACCACTGTTTGATTCGATCAATGAATTTTGATTAACATTTAATCATTCCTTTGTGAGTGTAACCTGTTGTTTCGGAACCCTTGGACTTACTATTGAAGTGCCATCGTAGGGTATGCCAATTTACCAGATACATCTAGAGTTCTTATCCTCTCAGAATCCAAACTTGATATTGACCCAAAATGGACATCATCAGTAGGGATACAAAAATAAAGTCATATAGAGGCGCCTTTGAATTTCACGTTTTCGGACTAACAATTGAGATCGTGGGATATAATATCGTATATCACTCTCCCACTCAATATTTTTCAAATTAAGATTTCTACTTGAAATATCTAATATTTTTAATCCACTAGTGTCTACAAATTTATGCGGGGTTTAAAAAATAATTCAATTTACACTAGTGCAAAATTAGTGACATATACAATTTTAACTCTTAAAATTCTATTTACTAATTCTTATTAGTCCAAACTAATATTTTACTTAATTAAACTAATTTAACTAAGTGTACTTTAGTGACCCAATTTATTTTAACTCTTAAAGTTTATTAAGATCAAGTTAGGCAAGTGAAACAAAAAGGAGTATCAAGAACAGCATTGCAAATAATGACAAGGACCACTTATGTAAACTTATAATCAAAAATGGGAACATGGGCAACCCCTGAGACACAGATTATTTTAGTAAGAGTCAGAGTAGTAACTAGAAGACCCAATTGAGTCGATAATGATGAGATACTAAAGATTAAGGAAGAGATTTCCTTAGAAATAAAGAATTTGGCATAATTAGAGGCCCAGAACGAGAGTCGGTAGTCATGAATACTCAGCAAAGATCCGAACAGAACAAGATAGACCTCTCCATAAGTACTTAAGGGATTATCACTGAAACGACGGAATTGAAAGCAGTTTACCCCAAATGTGATTTAGAGGTGCGGACGCATGGGTTATAATTAAAGAAAAGATAGAGAATATCACATACTTACTAGTCAAGTAGAGAGTAATTGATGAGTGGTATTTATATCACTATTTCCCACTCATTTAACTTAACATTTTGTATAGTTTCTTGAGTTATGTGAACGTTTTGATGTGTTTTATTGTTATTTTGCAGTTAAATAAAGTTTGGACAGCACTGGAGGCAATTTGGGGCAAAACCGGACAAAAATGCGTCAACAGGGATATTTTCGTCTCTTGCGCGTCGCGACGCCCAGCGTGTGCCGGTTCTGCTAAAATGCGCCATGGTCAACGGGTCAACAATTTGAAAAGTTTGACTTTGCTAAAATGCGCCGTGCCACGTGTCACCATCACATCCAATCTGCTAACGTGCGCCGTGCCACGTGTCATCATCATATGCTGCCGACACTCAGACTTGACACGTGTCGCCTCGTCATCAGCCATGTCATCGGTCAACGAGTCAACATTGCCACGTGTCATGCCACGTCATCAGACACGTCAGCAAGTCAACCGAGTCAACATGCCACGTCAGCCTCAGCCAATCAGAATTTGACACGTGTCGCCAATCCCATTGTGCCGACAGTTGTACAGTCAGCCGCCACGCCACGTCATCGCCACGTCGCTCCGCGTCAGCATGACGTCATCAATGACGTCATCACAATAATTGAGAATTAGCCGCCTTGACACGTGTCGCGTGTACAGTCAGCCGCCTTGCTACGTGTCACCTTCTCATTGTGCCACGTCGACGAATCCAGCGTCGCGACGCTGAACGCTTGGCGTCGCGACGCGCGCACAGTGACCAAACAGTGAATTTTTTTGCTATAAATAGGCCGCGAATTTTCAGTTTTCATTACACCTTTTCTCACTCCTTCTATGTAATTAGGGAGTTTCTCTCTCTAGAATTTTCGTTTTTATTTTTACTTTTTACTTTTGTAATAATTTTAATTACTGTTTGTAGTAATAATAATTTACTTTCTTTATTTTACAGTTTTTACTATTCACTATGCGGAGGTAACTTCCCTATGCTAGGGTGAAAGGTAATTATTTTACTATTGCTATTTAGATTAATCTCCCTTAAAAATAATATATTTACTATTTAAAATTCTGATTAATAAAGGAATACCGCTATATTGGTCGGTTGGTAAATTTATTTTAATCTGGTTTAACCTGATTAATCAAGGATACCGCTATATTGGTCGGTTGGTAAATTTATTTTGGTACCGCCTTTATGGCTGGATTATGGACAAATATTACCACCTATATGGCTGGTTGGACTTAATTTGACTTAATCAGGATACCGCCAGATTGGTCGGTTGGTAAAATATTATCAAAAGTTTATATATTATTTTATGGGAGATATCTAAATAGTAGTAGTAAAAGTAATTCCTTTTGCCTTAGCATTTTATTTCATTTGTAATTTACTTTTCAGCATTTTAATTCACGCAATTACTTTTCAGCATTTTCATTTTATGTCTTTTAAGTTTTTACTAGCCCTACTATGTGTCATAACTAAGTTAGTAATCTAGGGTTGTGATGAAATCCAATATCACCGGTTTATAAGGGTTAATTATAATTTGGGTAATATAAAGATTTATTTATTGAGTCTTAATCTTAATGCTTTTTATTAACTGGCCACTAATAAAATTGATAAGGTAAACTTAAAATGAACTAGACATAGGGATTTTAGGTTTAAAACCTCAGACTCAATAACCCACGATCTTCCTTGAGGATAGATAACCCTTTAATAGATTTCCTTACAGGATAGGAATATACCTGTGGGCGGGGGTAGCCATAATTGGAACTTAATCTTAATGAATCCAGATAATTTGGTTGACATAGACATATGGTTCAATTAGGTTAAATTGGATATTTGTAATTGACCATCGGAAGAGGCTTTTACATAATTTAGTGTTCCAGGTTAATAAATCAATATTTTACCCAATTATAAGATAACCACTTCATCTTTAAATAATATTGGAATAAATCACAACCCTAGATAGTTTTTAATATTGAATTTTCTTAAAATCAACTTAAAACAATTTTCATTTACTCATTTTAAATTTAGAATCGTCGCCTTTTCAAATCAATCAAACAACCTGTTAGATACTAGTAATCATTTGGCCCAATAAATTGATAACAAAAGGTTTTAAGTCCTCGTGGGATCGATACTTTTTATACTACTTGAACGATACGTACGCTTGCGTTATACGTGTGTGTTTACGCCGGTCAAGTTTTTGGCGCCGTTGCCGGGGACTTATTATTTTTATTATTAGTTTTTAGTTAGGGTTAGATACTTTTACTTGTATCTAATTTCTTTTTACTTATTGTTATTGTTTTCTTGTGTTTCAGGTTCTCAGAAACTTCATGAGACGAACCAGAAGCTTTGAACTACGACCGTTTGACCCAGAAATTGAAAGAACTATCAGACAGTTGAGAAGAGAAAAGCGCGAGAAGCCCAAGAAGCTTTAGTCAACATGGAACCTGAACCTTTGGAGGTTGCACCACCAATTCCCATTCGAGACAGAACCATTCCGGTGGTTGACAGACTCATTTCATGTATTGTACTCCCTCCATTACCAGCAAATGCAGGTGACATCAAAACTTGCATTCAGATGATACAACAATCAGTTCAGTTTGGAGGAAATGCAACTGAAGATCCTAATGCCCACATCAGCAACTTCCTGGAAGTTTGCGGTACTTTCAATTACAACCGAGAAGCTGAAGAAGCAATGAGACTACGTGTTTTCCCATACTCTTTGAAGGACAGAGCTAAAGCCTGGCTACATTCATTACCAGCAGGTTCTATCACAACATGGAACATCTTAGCCACCAAATTTCTTGCAAAGTATTTTCCACCAGCCAGAACCGGAAAGCTGAGGAATGACATCACATCCTTTGTGCAACAAGATCAGAAACTCTCTACGAAGCTTGGGAAAGGTACAAAGACTTACTCCGGAAATGTCCACACCATGAATTCCAAAATGGCTTCAAGTCCAAACATTTTACAATGGGCTTTCTGGAATAATGAGAACCACAATTGATGCTGCTGCTGGAGGAGCTTTAATGGCAAAAGGAGAAGATCAAGCCTGGGAATTAATCGAAGAAATGGCCAACAACAACTCTTTGTGGCCAACTAGAAAGAAGTTTGATTCAAAGAATTGCAGGAATATATGAGGTTGGAGCTAATACAGCAGTCAACACCAAGCTAGATCAGATATGCAAATTCATGGAGACTCTTACCACTGGATCCACAAGTTCACCATATGGAGGAACACCAGATCAAATCAACATAAACATGAAGAAACGGTGAATTATGTCAACAATTTCAACAGGCAGGGGAACAATCCATATTCCAACACCTACAACCCAGGGTGGAGGAATCATCCTAATTTTTCATGGAGCAACAATTCAGGTCAACAGCGGAACTATCCACCACCTGGATTCCAGCAACAGAATAAAGGCCAGGAGCAGACAAATGAACCAGTGATGGCAGAGATGTTAGCTCAATTAAAAAGATATGAAGCCATGATTCAGAGCCAATCAGCTTCCATCAAAGCACTGGAGAATCAAATCGGCCAATGGCCAATGCTCAGAGTTACAGACCACCAGGCAATCTTCCCAGCAACACAGAACCAAATCCAAGGAACCGAGGGAAGGAGCAATGTCAAGCCATTACCTTAAAGAGTGGTACTGAGATCAACAAAGATGTTGGAGTCCAGATATCTCAAGAAGAAGTTCCAAAAGAAACCGAGAAACAGATGGAGGAAAAAGAAAAAGAAGCAAAGGAAAAAGAACCAGAACAAATCACTCCACCACCACCTTTTCCTCAGCGTCTTCAGAAAAGCAAAATGGACAAACAGTTTGCTCGTTTCTTGGAGATTTTCAAAAAGCTGCACATTAACATACCATTTGCAGAAGCCTTGGAACAAATGCCCAGTTATGTCAAATTCATGAAAGACATTCTTTCACGAAAACGGAGATTGGGAGACTACGAGACAGTAGCTTTGACAGAAGAATGCAGCGCCATCATTCAGAGGAAACTTCCCCCGAAGTTGAAAGATCCTGGCAGTTTCACAGTTCCTTGCACCATTGGAGAACATTACATCGGTAAAGCTTTATGTGATTTAGGTGCCAGTGTTAATTTAATGCCTTTTTCTATTTACAGGAAACTGCAAATTGGAGAAGCAATGCCTACCTCAGTATCTTTGCAACTTGCTGATCGAACACTCGCATTTCCGAGAGGAGTCGTGGAAATGTGCTAGTTAAAGTTGACAAACTCATCCTTCCAGCAGACTTCATCATCCTTGACATGGAAGAAGACAAAGAAGTACCTATCATTCTTGGGAGACCATTTTTGGCTACAGGTAAAACTGTGATTGATGTGCAAAAAGGAGAACTAACAATGAAAGTGCAGGACCAAGAAGTGACCTTTAATGTTTTCCAAGCCATGAAATTTCCAAGTGATGAAAAGGAAGAAGAAGAATGCTTCAGAATTGATGTTGTTGATAAAATTGTTCAGAATACTGAGTCAAATCCCACAGATACACTTGAAGCTTGCATAACCAATATGACTGACAACGAACTAGATGCTGAAATCTTGGAATGTATCAATTACCTTGACAAACCATTCCGATTCAAAGTTACACCACCAGTTGAAAGCTTGGAATTACCAAAGAAAGATCGAATTAAACCTTCGATTGAAGAACCACCGCAGCTGGAACTGAAGTTACTTCCGAGCCATCTCAGGTATGCATTTCTTGGAAACTCTTCTGAATTACCTGTTATTATTTCTTCTTCACTAACATTGGAACAGGAAGAAAAGCTACTAAGAGTGTTACGAGAACACAAAAGAGCCATTGGCTGGACTATAGCAGACATTCGAGGCATTAGTCCATCATTTTGCATGCACAAGATTCTGATGAATGATGAATACAAACCTACAGTGGAGCATCAACGGAGACTCAATCCAATCATGAAGGAAGTTGTGAAGAAAGAAATCATCAAATGGTTGGATGCTGGCATCATTTACCCCATCTCAGATAGCATTTGGGTAAGTCCTATGCATGCAGTGTGTACCAAAGAAAGGAGGAATTACTGTGGTTCCCATGAAAAGAACGAATTGATTCCGACAAGAACAGTGACTGGATGGAGAGTATGTATGGATTACAGGAAATTGAACAAAGCCACGAGAGAAAGGACCATTTTCCGCTACCATTTATTGACCAGATGTTAGACAGGTTGGCAGGACATGAGTTCTATTGTTTTCTGGACGGATATTCAGGTTACAATCAGATTGCCATCACACCAGAAGACCAGGAGAAAACCACTTTTACATGTCCCTATGGTACTTTTGCTTTCCGCAGGATGCCATTTGGATTATGTAATGCCCCTGCCACTTTTCAACGTTGCATGATGGCCATTTTCTCAGACATGCTGGAGCAGAGTATGGAGGTTTTTATGGATGATTTTTCTGTGTTTGGAGATTCTTTTGACCATTGTTTGTTAAATTTGGAACAGGTATTACAAAGGTGTGAAGATACAAACCTGGTACTCAATTGGGAAAAATGCCATTTCATGGTACAGGAAGGCATTGTTCTTGGACACCGGATTTCACAAAAGGGAATCGAGGTAGACAAAGCAAAAATCGAGACAATTGAGAAACTACCTCCACCAACATCTGTAAAAGGGATTCGGAGTTTTCTTGGACATGCAGGTTTTTACAGGAGATTTATCAAAGACTTTTCCAAGATTGCAAAACCTCTTTGTAATCTTCTGGAAAAGGATGTGCCTTTCAACTTCACAACAGAATGCCAGAAAGCCTTTGAAATCTTAAAACAGAAGCTGATTTCTGCCCCCATCATTGTAGCACCAGATTGGACCCTTCCATTCGAGGTAATGTGTGATGCTAGTGATTTTGCTGTAGGTGCAGTTTTGGGACAACGCAAAGCAAAGATTTTCCACACCATTTACTACTCCAGCAGAACTCTGAATGAAGCTCAACTCAACTACACAACCACTGAAAAGGAGTTGCTCGCAGTTGTGTATGCTTTTGACAAATTCCGCTCTTATCTGTTGGGTCCCAAAGTGGTGGTCTACACAGATCATTCAGCAATCAAATATCTGATCAAAAAGAAAGATGCCAAACCCAGATTGATCCGTTGGATACTTCTTCTGCAAGAATTCGACGTGGAGATTCGAGACAGGAAAGGAACAGAGAATCAGGTGGCAGATCATTTATCGAGGCTCGAGAATGGAGAAACAGCTGACAAAGATCCTTCAATCAAAGAAACTTTTCCAGATGAACAATTGTTTTCCATAAATCAACAGGAAGTCCCTTGGTATGCTGACTATGTCAATTATATTGTGACAGGAAAATGGCCGTTGGAATGGACAACTCAGCAACGGAAAAAGTTCTTCAAAGAAGTCAAACATTATGTCTGGGATGAACCGTACCTGTTCAAACGGTGTGCTGATCAACTACTGAGACGATGTGTTCCACAGGAAGAAATCAACAGTGTTTTGCAACACTGTCATTCATCACCATATGGCGGACACTTCAGCGGAAACAAAACTGCAGCCAAAGTCCTTCAATCAGGTTTGTTCTGGCCCACACTTTTTAAAGATGCTTATCTTTTTGCTTTTCAATGTGACAGGTGCCAGAGAACGGGGAATATTTCTAGGAGAAACGAAGGACCATTGCAAAACATTCTAGAAGTGGAAATATTTGATGTATGGGGTATTGATTTCATGGGACCCTTTGTTCCATCATTTGGAAACTTGTACATCCTGGTTGCTGTAGACTACGTCTCCAAATGGGTTGAAGCAATTGCACTGCCATCCAATGACTCAAAAGTGTGATCAAATTCCTGAAAAAGAACATTTTCACTCGATTCGGAACACCTCGGGCAATTATCAGCGATGGTGGCTCACATTTCTGCAACAAATACTTCGATGCACTCCTATCCAAATACGGAGTAACACACAAAGTTGCCACAGCTTACCATCCACAGTCAAATGGACAGGTTGAGGTTTCAAACAGGGAAATCAAAAGAATCCTAGAAAGAACCGTTGGATCAACAAGGAGGGACTGGTCAACAAAACTAGATGATGCATTATGGGCCTACAGGACAGCTTACAAGACACCCATTGGTATGTCACCATATCGATTAGTGTTTGGGAAAGCGTGCCATCTACCAGTTGAGCTTGAACACAAGGCGTACTGGGCACTGAAGAAGTTGAATTTTGACTCACAAGCTGCAGGAGAGAAAAGACTTCACCAACTCAACGAATTGGAGGAATTTCGCCTACAGGCTTATGACAATGCCAAATTATACAAGGAAAAGACAAAGAAATGGCATGACCGAAAAATAGTGCACAGACAGTTGGAACCAAGACAGCAGGTGTTGTTGTACAACTCGAGGTTGAAACTTTTCCCTGGAAAGTTGAAATCTAGGTGGTCTGGACCATTTGTAATCACTCAGGTTTTACCATATGGAGCTGTTGAGTTACTGGATCCCAATACCAACAACACATTCAAAGTTAACAGTCAGCGTGTCAAGCACTACTGGGGAGAATCATTTGGGCGACAAAAAGAAAGTGTTACACTTTCAGATCCAGCATAAACGTTCGAGAAGTAACGTCTAGCTGACGACTTAAAACTTAGCGCTCGCAGGGAGGCAACCCATGCAATTTTTGTATATATTGTGATTTGGTGTGATTTAATTTTGTGTGTTTAGTTTTTGCAGATTAAGTCATTTCAAGATGGAAGAAGCTCTCGCAAATCTTCACAAGCAATTTCCTTCTCTCCCACAAAAATCTCTATTGAAAGTTTACAAAGCTCGCTTGGAACGAATGAGACTACTGACGATCCATGGTGTGCCCAATGATATTCGTTGGGTAATTGAAGCACGAATTCGATTGGCAGGTGAGTCTTCTGAATCTTTTATTTCACATCTGCCTGGTTTTGGAAGAAGCACCTATGCAAAGAAACGTAGAGCTAAACAAATGGGTGTTTGTTACAAATGTGCACGATGGAATTGCAATACTCGTTGTCGTTCTTTAGGAATGGTGTCTATTAATCGCGAAGACAAAATTGAATTCATTAGGGATGGCTTGAGTAAGGAGTCTTTAGATGATATATCTTCGACTCTTGAGACGCATCCCAGTGGACATGTTCACATAGCCTTTCGCAAATTACATACACAATATCAAAAAGAAAGACAACAGTTAAGTCTTGGGAATCTGACTCAAAAAGACCCTGTTTGCCAATTTATAAGAAAATTGGATGGGAAGCTTGTCCCTGACGCATAGATGTCAACCAAGCCGTTACTTTTCTTGCACATATTATATCTCTTTGTCTTTTCTTAATAATTGTGATTTGTTTTGTTATTTTCTTTTATTTTCTCCGACAGGATCCATACCTTTTTGACTATCACGATCTATTGTTGTACTAATCGTCATTTGGAAGATACTTGTGCTATTTTTACTCACCCCTTTCAGGTATTATAAATTCAACTCATCATTGTACCTTTGAAGTCATCCAGAGTTAAGAAAGAAAAACATAAAAATGGAAGCCACTTCGAGAAGACGAGTTGAAAACATTTGTGTGTTTTGCGGTAGTACTGTTGGTACTAAACCACAATACATAGAAGCGGCACAGGAGTTGGGTCGAGTATTAGCCGCAAGGAATATACACTTAATATATGGCGGAGGTAATCTCGGACTAATGGGGATTGTTTCAAAGGCCGTACAGGAAGGAGGCAATCATGTTTTGGGAATCATCCCAAAACCCTTGGCAGAAGCAAATCTTATTGAACCAACAACAAACGGAGAGAACTGATCGTGCCAGGTATGTCTGAACGACTGGTAGAAATGATTAACCGTTCTGATGCTTTTATTGCTTTGCCAGGTGGCTTGGGCACATTGGAGGAAATTTTTATTGTACTATCTTGGGCGAACCTAAACATACACCAGAAACCAATTGGGCTGTACAACGTTGATGGGTTTTATGATTTTCTTTGTGTGTTTCTTGATGATGCTCGAAGAAATGGGTTCGTGTCAAAACCTTTAAAAGAACTCCTTTTTACTGCCAGAACTGCTCCAGATTTAATTGACCAACTCATAGCCTATGAACCGAAAGTTGGATTGGTCCGAGGACGATCGTGGTAAGAGACGTCGAATTAATCTGGATCTTAACCTGTAATTTTCCTGTAGAATTTCAACTAACCAGGTATTATTTTCTAAACTCTTCTTCTACTGTTTAAGACATTGGGGACAATGTCTCATTTAGGTTTGGGGGTGAGGTATAGTTAATAGTACTTGTTTGTATTGTGTTTTTATTTTTAGTCCAAAATTTTTCGAAAAATAAAAAAAAAAAAAATTTGAAAATTTTCAAAAATTACAAAAATATTTTGCATTTTTGTGTTTTTATTTTGACTAAAAAGGTGAAATTGGTAAGAAATAGCCGAGTAAGGAGTTTCCACTCTTGAGACGTATTTCAATCCATTTATTTCGAAATAAGTTATTTTTTGTTATTTCATTTTGAATTATTTAATTTGTGAATTCTCCATAATACTGACTAAAATGGATCTTCATATGCTCATTTGACAGGTATTATCAACATACATAGTAACATACAGACATGAGTTCTAATTGAAAAGTTTGTAATATTCCGTGCTCTAGTTTAATTGGAGGAAGCATCTATAATAGTATGGAAAAAAAAAAAAAAAAAAAAAAATTCTGATGTACACAAAATAAAGTATCTAAGATCGAGAGTTATTAAGTCTGTAAGGGTGTTTTAACACCTAGTGCCCTAAAACCAACTGGTTTGGGAGTCATTGGCCCAAAGCTCGCTACATGGATCAAAGATACTGCAAAAAAAAATATATATTATATCTGAAGTCTGAGTAATTAAGTTCGTAGGGGTGTCTTAACACCTGGTGCCCTAAAGCCAACTGGTTTGGGAGCCACCGACCCAAAGCTCGCTACATAGACGGAAGGTATTGTATATAAATAAAAAGTCAAATTCAGAAAAGCAAAGAAAAAATCAGAAAAATCAGAAAAATTATTCCATTACTACAAAAAGGTGTGAAATCTGATAGAACTTTAGGACAAAAATATTACTCTCTTATCAACTGCACTTATGACTGTTGTGGGCAAAAATGAGTTGTTTAATATTTTGTTGACTGTGTATATGGAGAATGATAAAAATAATCGGAGAATTTACTTATTCGGTAATTTAGAAAGAAACAAAACAACTAGTAACTTGTGTAGTAGAAGTTTCACCTGATTAGTTACTAACTTTCTTTATTCTCTTTTCGCTTGTCTTTTTGCTTTTGTGTGCATTAGTTTTAATACCTTTTTACTTTTGTAAAATGTTTGTGGGTATCATTGCTGTAAACCCTCACGAGACTACAACTCGTCCACTAGGGACACCTAGGGGTTTAAAGGCTTGTTGCATACGCTAAATGCAACCGTGATCCCTACGAAAATGGCTTAGTTAAATTTTATTCTGTTATTTTATTTTGTATTTTGCTCGAGGACTAGCAAAATGTTAGGTTTGGGGGTGTGATGAGTGGTATTTATATCACTATTTCCCACTCATTTAACTTAACATTTTGTATAGTTTCTTGAGTTATGTGAACGTTTTGATGTGTTTTATTGTTATTTTGCAGTTAAATAAAGTTTGGACAGCACTGGAGGCAATTTGGGGCAAAAGGACAAAAATGCGTCAACAGGGATATTTTCGTCTCTTGCGCGTCGCGACGCTGGAACACAGCGCGCCGCGACGCCCAGCGTGTGCCGGTTCTGCTAAAATGCGCCATGGTCAACGGGTCAACAATTTGAAAAGTTTGACTTTGCTAAAATGCGCCGTGCCACGTGTCACCATCACATCCAATCTACTAACGTGCGCCGTGCCACGTGTCATCATCATATGCTGCCGACACTCAGACTTGACACGTGTCGCCTCGTCATCAGCCATGTCATCGGTCAACGAGTCAACATTGCCACGTGTCATGCCACGTCATCAGACACGTCAGCAAGTCAACCGAGTCAACATGCCACGTCAGCCTCAGCCAATCAGAATTGACACGTGTCGCCATCCCATTGTGCCGACAGTTGTACAGTCAGCCGCCACGCCACGTCATCGCCACGTCATCACACGTCGCCGCGTCAGCATGACGTCATCAATGACGTCATCACAATAATTGAGAATTAGCCGCCTTGACACGTGTCGCGTGTACAGTCAGCCGCCTTGCTACGTGTCACCTTCTCATTGTGCCACGTCGACGAATCCAGCGTCGCGACGCTGAACTGCTTGGCGTCGCGACGCGCGCACAGTGACCAAACAGTGAATTTTTTTGCTATAAATAGCCGCGAATTTTCAGTTTTCATTACACCTTTTCTCACTCCTTCTATGTAATTAGGGAGTTTCTCTCTCTAGAATTTTTTTTTTTTTTTTTTACTTTTTACTTTTGTAATAATTTTAATTACTGTTGTAAGTAATAATTTACTTTCTTTATTTTACAGTTTTTACTATTCACTATGCGGAGGTAACTTCCCTATGCTAGGGTGAAAGGTAATTATTTTACTATTGCTATTTAGATTAATCTCCCTTAAAAATAATATATTTACTATTTAAAATTCTGATTAATAAAGGAATACCGCTATATTGGTCGGTTGGTAAATTTATTTTAATCTGGTTTAAACCTGACTAATCAAGGAATACCGCTATATTGGTCGGTTGGTAAATTTATTTTCTGTTGGTTTGAATGATTAATAAAGGATACCGCTATATTGGTCGGTTGGTAAATTTATTTTGGTACCGCCTTTATGGCTGGATTATGGACAAATATTACCACCTATATGGCTGGTTGGACTTAATTTGACTTAATCAGGATACCGCCAGATTGGTCGGTTGGTAAAATATTATCACAAAGTTTATATATTATTTTATGGGAGATATCTAAATTAGTAGTAGTAAAAGTAATTCCTTTTGCCTTAGCATTTTATTTCATTTGTAATTTACTTTTCAGCATTTTAATTCACTGCAATTACTTTTCAGCATTTTCATTTTATGTCTTTTAAGTTTTTACTAGCCCTACCTATGTGTCATAACTAAGTTAGTAATCTAGGGTTGTGATGAAATCCAATATCACCGGTTTATAAGGGTTAAATTATAATTTGGGTAATATAAAGATTTATTTATTGAGTCTTAATCTTAATGCTTTTTATTAACTGGCCACTAATAAAATTGATAAGGTAAACTTAAAATGAACTAGACATAGGGATTTTAGGTTTAAAACCTCAGACTCAATAACCCACGATCTTCCTTGAGGATAGATAACCCTTTAATAGATTTCCTTACAGGATAGGAATATACCTGTGGGCGGGGGTAGCCATAATTGGAACTTAATCTTAATGAATCCAGATAATTTGGTTGACATAGACATATGGTTCAATTAGGTTAAATTGGATATTTGTAATTGACCATCGGAAGAGGCTTTTACATAATTTAGTGTTCCAGGTTAATAAATCAATATTTTACCCAATTATAAGATAACCACTTCATCTTTAAATAATATTGGAATAAATCACAACCCTAGATAGTTTTTAATATTGAATTTTCTTAAAATCAACCTTTAAAACAATTTTCATTTACTCATTTTAAATTTAGAATCGTCACCTTTTCAAATCAATCAACAACCTGTTAGATACTGGTAATCATTTGGCCCAATAAATTGATAAAAAAAGGTTTTAAGTCCTCGTGGGATCGATACTTTTTATACTACTTGAACGATACGTACGCTTGCGTTATACGTGTGTGTTTACGCCGGTCAGTTAATCATCCAAGTAAAGAAAGACCTTTATTTTTTGGTTCAAGCAAAAATCCCGATACCAATATAGTTACAGAAGTAAGAATTCACACAGAAAAGTGGTTTGTAAGTTCTAGTTGCGACTTCCAGTCATGACTTTCTAGATCAGCATGGTATGCACATTGTCCTGGGTGTAATGTTAGCACATGAAAAAATTATAATCAGGAGAGGTTTTATAGTACGGTGGATAAGACTAAACAGTGGTTCTATAGTCAAATAAATCGATGGTTTAAAGGGAAACACGAATCCTAGATCTTCCAATAAGATCCAAAGTTAAGAGGATTCGAGGATGAATCCATTTAGGGGGGAGAATTTGTCACGACCGGTCAATTCTACTACTATGCATTATAGTATCGTGGTAATTACGAGACGAAGGTACAACAATTACGTTGGGACTAAAGATAAAACTTTGAAACGACTTTGGGGGGGATAATCGGTTTAAATTCTCGGAAGTCCACACAAGATTCTAAGATATTCCATCCTGACATCCCACGTAAGGGGGCATAACTTTCTTAGACGAACTCCAATTTTTATAAATTTTATATTGTCAAAAATTTGAGATTGAGATCTACAACTTTCACGTTGAAATTTTTTCCAAATTCGAATTAGAAATAGGTCAAAATCATAAATCAAAAATTTGGATGAATAGTAACTTCGGACCCAAATTGAAGAATCTCAAATATTCTCCAAAATTCCACACTTTTCCACAAACTTCCAAATATCAAATGACTCCTACTATATAAAAAGGAATACTATTCACCAAATTCACAAATGAGAAGAATAAAGGAAAGAAGGAAACGTGAGAAGAAAGTGGGGGAAGAAGAAGAAGGGAAGGAAAATGAAGAAAAAGGAAAAAGTAAAAGAAGAAAGAAAGAAGAAGGGTGAAGCAAGAAGTTTGGCATCCATGAAACCTAAATGAGGAAGAAAACAACAAGGAAATGAGGTAAGGGCCTTTGACCCAAATTTTGGATTGTGATTTTTGATGATAAAATACTAGATGGATGATAGAATCATGTTAGAAATTGCTTTTAGTAGCATAGCATGTGTGGGAAATGATTGAAACCCCTAAGTTTGAGTTAGTTAGGAATATGAGATTAAAGTGTTAAAATGGGTTTAGTCATATGGAGTATATGAGATAGATTGGAAGTTGATTATTGTTGTGATGATGATTTAGTTTATGTAGAATTGAGGGTAATATGATGTTTAAGCATTGGTTTTTAGTATGGGAATGTTAGGGTTGTGCATTTGGGTGAATTGAAGTTGAAGAAGAAAAATAGAATCCTGGGAACTGCTTCGCGTCACGACACGAAATAGTAAAATTTGGGCACGTCTCTGGTTGATTAGCGTCGCGACGCGCCCTGACCTGCATCGCGACGCGAGTTGAAAATGTTGCCCGAATCAATTTTAAACCATCCATGTTCCATTCTAGCATGTAGAGGCCGTCTTATAGGTCTCGAATTAGTTCGTACACGTACTTTACATCAAGACACAAGCATGATAGCCTTGTAGAGAAAACATATCGATGTATTAATAAGCTTAGCTAAGTTTCGAAGCTCATTTTACTACGAATATACTAATCGATTTTCGTTCGTAGATTATCCACATGAACCACAATCTTCTTCGATGAAGGGATTCAGTGCCTGCCAAATTCTAAAAACAGTGATTGGACACTCTTCTTTAAAGTTGACTTTTATTATGTATTTGACACATCAAACTTACATTTATGCTTCTAGGGTGTTACTTGATTTTTATTACAGTTATTTCTTGAAAGATCTTGTATTAAGACATGTCTGAGAAATTATGTTTTCAAAGTATGATTTTATGTTTTTTTTCCAAGGCATGGGGCAAAAACCCACCTCAGTATGCAACTTGTACAAATATGGAATTGACGGACAGAGAACATGTGCACATATAGAGGACTGGGGGGACGGCGATACGTAACGCCCCTAGATCCTAGTTCAGGGCTAGGGGGACGGTGATACGTAACGTCCATAGACCCTAGTTTCAGGGTCAGGTAATAGCATAGATCAACACTACCAGCTTTAGTTCAGTGGATTGGGGGACGACGATACGTAACACCCCAAGACCACCAGTTTCAGGGACATGAGTGGCATGCTTTGGAGGACGGCGATACGTAACACCCCAAAGTCATGGTTTTGCATTCCTGGATCCAGATAGGCGTATGAGGGGACGGCGATACGTAACACCCTCATACGTCAAGTTTTAAAATACAGACCATTTTCCAGATAACCGGTTTTCAGAAAAGAGTTTCAGCTATCAGATTTTCAGAAACAGTTTACAAAAGTAGATTTCAAAAGAGAAGTTTTATGAAAGAGACTACAGAAGAGGTTTACAGAAAAGAGTTTTTATATAATGTTATTTCTGGAACTTCGATTTCAGAACCAGATGATTTTATTGCAGCATTTCAATTTTATAGTCCAGTCACTTAGATCGTACAACGATCTAATCCCCCCACTCCCAATTTTCTGTGGTTGCAGGTCTTCTCGAAGGACTAGTTCGGAAGGACGGATACTGATGTAGTCACTAGGGTTGGAGTCCACCAGTGCAAGTCAATCAAGAGTATAGTAAAGTCATGTCTTAGCTAATAGCTTGTATCAGTCATTGTTATAAGTATAAATGTCTCAACAAAGTTGTAGATTGCATTTTTTTAATAGTATAATAATGAGTAGTGAGTTATATTATTATTTTGGTAGGTTGGGCTTTGGTCCCATGCATAAGATTTTATATAGAATGAGATTAGCAGTTGTCCGAGGGTCAGAGGCTATGGGGATTAGTACGATCTATCTCATGTCGGTAACATCTCACAGATTTGGGGATGTTACACGATCATCCATGGTATGACTCGCTACCAACAAAGAGTAGTATGGGCTTCACTCACCAAACAAATCCCAAAACACTTTAGAGATTAAAATTATCACACACCAATTTTTTTCTTTTTGTTCTCTTTATTTTTCTTTCAACTTCTAAGAGAAAACCAAGAAATTATTTTTTTTTATATATCTACGATTTAGTTTGTAATAAAAAAAAACAAAACAGTTTCCCTTTCCCCTTCAAAAATTCGGCCATGATGGCCTATTGATAACCACCAAAAAAATATCTAGTGTCTTAATTATGACATTAAAGTTATTTTCAAATAAAAAGTTGTTACAACTATATTAGTAATGATAAATTAAAATCATTTTTTTAAATTAAATAAAAAATTCATTACCAACATAATATATATATATATATATATATATATATTCAATTATAATAAATCATTTAATATTTACAAACCTTTTAAATTAAAAAGTGATTATCTCATAATCATCATAAAATTTTTTTATATTAGATATAATATAAGTTCCAAGTGTCACTTTAATTATTAATCACATTAATAATTGTATTGCATGTGAGTTTATAATTGGACTATCAAATTATATTTAATTTGCTACAATATATCGAGTTAGCACGGAGACCAAATGAACCTACAGTTCCGAACTCCAATAATCTCATAATATTAATTAAAATTCTTTAATTAAATATTCTGAATTATTAATTTTATATCATTCCACTAAAAATCTAAAACTGCACTTAGGATTCAGATCAATTCATATATGAGACCATATAATAGATTGAAATTAATTTCTTTACTTAACGAATATTGTAAGAAATTTATTTTTATCTGGGTAGTCCTATATGATCACATCATATAATGTGCATTCATTCTCATATCACCACATGGAAGATCTCGGTTCAAGGTCGCCATACATTTATAGAATGGACCGCAACTATAGATAAACCACAAACAAAGCACATGTTTTATTTTCTCTCTATGAACTATTTTGGATTACTAATTTTAGACTTAAATCCTCTTATGCATGAACAAAATTTTTGCAAACAAAAAAAAAAAAAATTAACTATGCTTTTCAAAAGAAAATATTCTGCTACAATGTGTATTCTGAGTATTATGGGGCTCTGCCCATCTGACTACGGTCGTTTTGTTACCCTATGTCGACATGGTATTATTTTGATAATGTCCGGTGATGAGTGGTATTTTTATCACTATTTCCCACTCATTTAACCTAATATTGTTGTATAGTTTCTTGAGTTTTGTGAATATTTTGATGTGTTTTGTGTTATTTTGCAGATAATAAAGTTTCAGGACATTCTGGAGGTATTTTGGGGCAAAATGGACAAAACTGGACAAAAAGGGCAAAATCGTCATTTCAGCGTCGCGACGCTGAAGACTTGCGCGTCGCGACGCCCAGGGTGCGCCGAATCTGCTAACATACGCCTGGTCAACAAATCAGAATTTGAGAAGTTTGACTTTGCTAACGTGCGCCGTGCCACGTGTCACCATCACAACGGAGATGCTAAAATGCGCCGTGCCACGTGTCAACATCCTACGGAGCCGACAGTCATCATCGCCACGTGTGCCACATGTCATCCTACGTGTCGCCACGTCATCCAATCAACCGAGTCAATGATCCATGTGTCATGCCACATCAGCAGCCACGTCAGCAAGTCAACCGAGTCAACATGCCACGTTATCATCAACCAATCACAGCGTGACACGTGTCAACATCTCATTCGTCCGACGGCCGCCGCCCCACGTGTCGCCACGTCGCCTTCCACATCATCAGAGTGACGCAAGCAATGACGTCATGAACAGTTGACACATCAGCATGACGTAAGCAATGACGTCATGAACAGTGCCACGTCATCGGATAAGATTTTGAGCCGACCAACCAGCGCGTGACACGTGTCGAACTGTACCCAGCGTCGCAACGCTAGTGCAATTTGGGCGTCGCGACGCTGGACCCTTACTGAAGCCTATAAATAGAGATCGAGATTTCAGTTTTCATTACACCATTCTCTCTCACTTCTTAGTTCTAAATTGAGAGTTTCTCTCTCTAGTTCTTTAAATTCAAGTTTTGTAATTACTTTTTAATAGTAATAATAATTTACTTTCTTTATTTTACAGTTTTTACTATTCACTATGAGGAGGTAACTTCCTTATGCTAAGGTGAAAGGTAATTCTTTTACTATTGTTATTTAGATTAATCTCCCGTAAAAATAATATATTACTATTTAAAATCAGATTAATAAAGGATACCGCCATATTGGTCGGTGATAATAAAATTACTATTCCGCCTTTATGGCTGGTTATTTTGGTTCCGCCTTTATGGCTGGTTATTTTGGACTTAAATTGACTTAATTAGGATACCGCCAGATTGGTCGGTTGATAATAAATCACAAGTTTATATATTATTTTACTGGGAGATATCTAAATAATTTATAGTAGAAGTAAATTCCTTTTACCTTAGCATCTTTATTGTATTTTTACTTTTCAGTATTTATTTCACCACAATTACTTTTCAGCAGTTTATGTCTTTTATTTTCAAGTTTTACCAGCCCTAGCTATGTGTCATAACTAAGTTAGTATCTATGGTTGTGATGAAATTCAATATCACGGGTTTATAAGGGTTAGATTATAATTTGGGTAATATAAAGAAATATTTATTGAGTCTTAATCTTAATGCTCTTTAATTAACTGGCCATTAATTAAATTGTTTAGGAAAGGTAAACTTAAAAGAACTAGACATAGGGATTTTAAGTTTAAGACCTTAGACTCAATAGCCCACGATCTCCTTGAGGATAGATAACCCTTTCAATAGATTTCCTTACAGGATAGGAATATACCTGTCGGGGGGGGTAGCCATAATTGGAACTTAATCATAATGAATCTAGGTAATTTGGTTGACATAGACATATGGTTCAATTGGATTATACTAGGTATTTGTAATTGACCATCGGAAGAGGCTTTTACATAAATTAGTGTTTCGGGTTAATAATTCGATATATTACCCAACTATAAAATAACCACTTATCTTTAAATAATATTGGAATAAATCACAACCCTAGATAGTTTTTAATATTGAATTTTCTTAAAATCTACCTTCAAACAATTATTTACTTGTCTTTAAATTTAGAATCGTCGCTATTTCAAATCAACTAAACAATCTGTTAGATATTAGTAATCATTTAACCTCATAAAATAATAACTTAGGTATTAAGTCCTCGTGGGATCGATACTTTTTTATACTACTTGAACGATACGTACGCTTGCGTTATACGTGTGTGTTTACGCCGGTCAAGTTTTTGGCGCCGTTGCCGGGGACTTATTTATCTTTTATTATTAGTTTAGGGGTTAGATACTTTTACTTGTATCTAATTTCTTTTTACTTATTGTTTTTGTTTTCTTGTATTTCAGGTTCTCAGAAACTTCATGAGAACGAACCAGAAGCTTTGAATCGCCGACCGCTTGACCCAGAAATTGAAAGAACCATCAGACAGTTGAGAAGGGAAAGGCGAGAAGCCCAAGAAGCTTTAGTCAACATGGAACCTGAACCTTTGGAGATTGCACCACCAATTCCCATTCGAGACAGAACCATTCCGGTGGTTGACAGACTCATTTCATGCATTGTACTCCCTCCATTACCAGCAAATGCAGGTGACATCAAAACTTGCATTCAGAGATGATACAACAATCAGTTCAGTTTGGAGGAAATGTAACTGAAGATCCTAATGCCCACATCAGCAACTTCCTGGAAGTTTGCGGTACTTTCAATTACAACCGAGAAGCTGAAGAAGCAATGCGACTGCTGTGTTTTCCCATACTCCTTGAAGGACAGAGCTAAAGCCTGGCTACATTCATTA